>CM067222.1:108170289-108330255 GCA_034190945.1 Octodonta nipae | reverse complement strand
AAGTTCAATTGAACGATATACATCAGGTGAACACAAGACATAAAGATTCACTTAGAATGCCCCAACATCAAACTTCCCTATATCGGCGGTCATTTTCTTTTAATGCTGTGAAACTATTTAATTCCATGAATATTACTCTAAAACACCGTATATTCAACAAATCATTCAGAATCAGTTTTAAAAAAGATTTACTAATATCTGATAGCTCGTGTTAATCTGATAAATTCTTTATTTTTATACAACGTATATATAATTAAGTTTTTATATTTAGGTATATTAATTTTTGTTATAGTGGAAAAATGCACCTGAAAAATGATATGTGTATATAATTGTGTATATATGTATGTATATTTCTATGTATATGTGTGTGTATGTGTTCATATACTCATGCGGACAACTGGTCCTAGAATATGCATGCAGGATACATATATGTATATACAAGTTTAGTTAGTACTTAGTTTTAGGAATGGTTAAGTGTGAATGGCCTATGGCTAAACTTCGCCTTTGTACTTTTAAATGTGCAATAAAGTCGTATTTCCGACTTGACCATACAATGTATGGCATCACACTCCCTCATAGAGTGCCTTTAGGGAAAAATTCACTAAACCCCAGATATCCTAGATATCAAAAGGGTTTAGCTCTGTGGGAGCCCTTGCCAGGTTTTCAGGCCCGTTGTTGGAGTCGTGACAGCAGTTTCCATGAATTTCCTGATCGTCCGGGCTGTCGCTAACAAGACGACTTTTTGCATTTGTTTGTAAAGATGTTCGTCCAGACCGAGGTATTTCAAATTGTTTAATAGATGTTTGGGACTACTCCTGTTGTTGACAAAACAATTGGTACTGTTCGAGTGTTGTTCATGTCCCATTGTCTCTGTATTTCAAATTCTAAATCCCTGTATTTGGCTATTTTTTCAGCCTGCTTAATATTTATATTATTGTTGTTAGGGATTGCTATGTCAATTAAGGTTGTTTTTCTAGAGACTTTATCTACCAAAACTATATCTGGTGTATTGTGAGCAACAGTCCGATCAGTCAATATCGTCCGGTCCCAGTACAGCTTGTTGTTATTTTCTAAATAGATTCTGGTTTGTATATATAGTAGGGTGTTCTTACCGACTGTGATAGCTCGAGATTCAGCGCTAGTTCCTGGTGCAGTATTTTTGCCACAGCATCGTGTCGTTTTTTGTATTCAGTTGCAGCGAACGCTTGGCAACCTCCTGTGATATGCTGGATAGATTCAGATGTTTGGCAACCATATCTGCATCTGTCGTTGTTGATAGAAGGGTCTTTGACGATGATGTACTTTAGATAGTTCTTAGTTGGAATTACTTGATCTTGGTTTGCCAATATAAAGCCTTCCGTTTCAGGAAACATATGCCCAGAGATCAACCAGTAGTTCGACGCTGAACTGTCGACATAATCTTGGTTGACGTCGTTTATATGCCTTCCATGAAGCGGCTTCACTTTCCATTTGAGCAGTTTCTGATCAGTTGTCTGGTGGTATACTTGAACTTGTTGTTCTGTCAGTCGCAGAGGTGTTGAGTCATCAACTTGACATATGACTCTGTGTAGATCAGAAAATTCTGCTAGTTTCTGGAAATAATTACGCAAATTGGAAATTTGTTGATCACGTAACTTGCCTATATCTGCCAATCCTCTTCCTCCTTCATACCGTGGCAACGTTGTACATTCGACGGAGCTCTTTGGATGGTGATTTTGAGCTTTTGTTAGTAGAACTCGAACTTTTCGTTGTAGTTGTTCAATGTCGGTCTTGCACCATTTAATTATTCCGAATGAGTAACTGAGTACGGAGCACGCGTAGGTGTTAATAGCCTGAAACAGATTTTTACTGTTAAGCTTAGTTTTCAACAGTCGTCTTACTCTTCTATAGAACTCTGTTGATAAGTCCTTTTTCATGGTGGAGTGATCAATTCGTTGAGCCTGCTTTATTCCAAGGTATTTATTTGTAAGTATGGCCCAAGGTATGTATCTTCCGTTGTAAATGGTTGGTGTTGCATGGCCTCACAGTTCTGAGATGCAGCCTCCTCCTCATTAATCCAGCTGGCTCCGAGTTATAGGAGATTGTTGTGGAAAGCTGTGTTTTCCAGATTCCTCGATGTCTGTTTTACTGGGGTAACTAGGGGCTTCATTATTATTGTTGTTGTTAAGTTTTCTATAAAACCCTTTTTCTGATTTTCGGAAGAGTGTGTTGTCTAGTTTTCGTTGGTTACTGGTTTTGTACCTTCTCAATCGACTTGTGTAGACGGAGAGCTTTTGTCGTAGACTGTCCAGACACTGCTGAGATGTGATGTTTTCTCCATCCCACTGGGAGTGTATTCGGTTATTGTCCATGATAGTCTTGACAAGCCTTTCTATTCTGTTGTTCCTGACTCCTCGTTGGTACTCGGTCAGTCTTCCAACGTCTTTCCGAAGAGAATTGATTTTCCCTTCAAGTCTTCTTTGCCAAGGTGGTATTCGAGGTGTTTGTCTAAATTGGGGAGGGTCTTGCTTTGGTCTTACTGCGACCCCAATTATTCTGCAGATGGCAGTTGCAACACAGTAGATGATTGTTTGTAGCGACTCTAACGTATTAGCACCTAAAACATAGGTTGGCAAGATAAATTTGTTCATAGCCTGCAAGACGATACCCAGTTTCTTAGATGATCTTAGTTTGGGAAGAGCTGGTCTAGTCAGTGGATCTGTTCCATTATACTCTCTAAGAGCTCCTTCCATTCCTGCTTGGATCTTCTCAAGCAGGTCAGCGTTGGTTGGCTGTTCTTGCTGTAGTTCTTGAGTCTCGTCCGCTCTTTGTTCCAAAGGTGTTTCTGGCTCTGGATCGATTGTATTTCGACCAAATAGTTCGCGCTCCACTTCGCTCTTTATTGTGTCCAGTTGTTCAGGCGAAATAAGGCCATTTCTCAAGATGACACGATATTGATCTGCAACTCTCTGTTCAGTAACTTGAAGCTCTGGGTACTCACGATAGAACTCTTGATAGAGTATTTGGCGATATCCAGTCTTGTCCTGGCCAAGGTTCGTGATTCTGTAAAACGTGCGCATTATAAATTCATTCATGGCGCCAGTCCATTTCATGCGCTGTCTTTTCAGTCCCGCTTGAGTGAGCGCTGGCTGTTGATCCTGCGCAACACTTTCTGCGGGTGGAGTTCTCGTTCTCGTTTGACTCCGTTGGTGATGGTCACGTTGTTGTTGTGACTGTGTTGGTGAGTGTTCTTGTGGTTCTTTTGGTTCTTGGGCTGTAGCTCTTTGGACGGCAGGGGCCCGCCTCCTCAGCACCCTGCCACCGACGTCCCGCATGCTGTCATGTCCAGCGCCGGCTCCAGACATGCCCTGGCGATCCCCAGGCAGCGGCTCTTTTCCGAAGCATCTATTTCTTAACTACATTTTCATGGGTGTTGTCACCAATTGACCCTGGTGACCCAGGTAACTCGGACCCGTGGGTTGTCACTTCCCAGATGAAATGATTTAAACCAGACCATCCCGTGCGGGTGTGGAGAAGGAAGGACAGCTGCCCCTTTAGTCGCCTCATACGACAGGCGGTGGGTACCGTGGTGCTATTCTAACCCGGCCACCACACGGGTTATATTATTATTATTATTTACACACTACTTCGATGAATGAATAATTTCACTAATCTGCGTTTTCAATGTATAAATAACATTTTTAATTCACAATTAATCACAATGCGTACACTAGTTATAACAAACTTTTATATGTCAGTTTGTTGTTTATTTTTACTTTAAAATTACTTTTAATACGGAACAGAACATGAATTCGCCAAGTAGTAATAAACATAATAAGAAAACAAAAATTCCCAAGCGAAATCATCCCAAAGAGGCAAGCTACGCCTTACGAGACGCGATAAAGATAGGCGAAACTTATAAACCGTTGAAAAACGGCCCACCACGTACTTAAAGAAACCAACAACAGCAAAAATAAAAGCAAGTTTCATAAATGAAAAAATTCAGAAACAAATGAGGAAAAAATTTTCAAGATGCCACCAGCTGTCTGGACTCCGAAAGATTCACAAACCAAGTGCCCCACTACAACTAGTGAGGTCAATTTGGATCTCCCATACAACTTTTGGCGAAAATCCTAGCCAAGGAGCCCACGTAGAATGTTATAAACTCCGAACATCTCCTGAACATAATCCAAAGTATCAATGCAGGGTGTTCCACGAAGGCTGTAACTCAAAAAATATCGATATTAAAATTTTGAAAATTTTGCAACATAGGTTAGCTGATATTTGCAGAACTGTGAAATTTCCGTAATCCCGGAAGCAAACAACAACTTTCTTATATCAAATACAACACCCTGTATGTTATTGGATATATGGATGCTACGTTAAATTCTAGATACACTTTACTAACCACATGTTATCTCTAAATTTAACCTTCTCAAGATATTTGCATTTTTATGTCATAAATTACAGATGCAGTCCTGCGGGTAATCGACAATTTTCGCTCAAAAATTATCTATTTTAAAACGGTTTTTTGGCATGTTTTATTAGAAGACTCAAGCTAACAAACAGCGCTGAAAAAATCACCCCTTTCTCTACAGGATGTACTTGAAAAAATAGTGAAAATGACACTCACAAAATTTTTTTGTCGGGGTCCTATTCAGCACTAAAAATGAAGGTTAAGTTCCCTATATCTAAACCTCATAACTTTCTCGATTAAATTACGAAAAACTGTTTTCCGCTCGTTAAAATTTGATGTCGACTTTACAGTTTTTTAAAATTGTCAGCGATAATAGGACTAATTATTTCAACGAAGATTATTTCAATATGTTTATTATTTATAGTAATTGTAATAAAATAAAAGCACAGGCCAATACGGAAAACAATTATTCGAATAATACTACCTAAAGAATTTCCAATTAGTTAAACTAACAATTTTTATGAAATATATAAAATTATTAAATGTTGTTTTCTTATAGAGTAGCAAAAGCAAAATAACAATCACTACGTAAACCTACCGTATAGGAAATTTTAAACAACTTATTTTAGTAAATGTTCAAAGGTACGTCCTTGAACTTCTAAGCACTCTTAGCATCTTCTAAGCAGTTCTCGATGAGTTGCATTTCTTATTGATGTAAGCTCTAAATTTCTGAATGCATTTCTCATTCGTTATATACAACCCCCTTTGGTCCTTAAATGACTATCATAAACTTTATATTTAATTTCACCCATACAAAATAATCCAGAAGGGACAAATAATGCCAACGAGGTGGCCTCAGAAAAGGACCGTTGTTTGCAATCCACTGGTCAACGAAAACCTCTTCTAAATAGTTGTTCACTAAGTAGCCATTGTGGGGAGGTGCCCCGTCATGCTGATAAAATAATTCCCGGAAATTGGCCAATGTAAATAACCTTCACCTATAAAAATTAAAAAAGCAGTGTATAAAGCAAAACGTAAAGCATATTTATAATTGACCTTTTGTTTTCTTCATAAAAATCTAGTTTTACCACTCCGTCATTTCTTGCAGCACAATAAACATTAAAGTGCCAACTCTCTTAGAAATTTCAACATCGGAACTCATGAGGATTAGAGGTACTCCAGTAATGGGAATTGTGCCTATTAAAATAAACCATATCCGGCAAATTTTGCCTTATCTGACCAAGTGATATTGTCAAAAATAAATGGTTTCTTTGAAAGCATGTTAAAATATATTCGCAGAGTTTTAGGTCTCGAAGAATCAATTTGTTTAAGATTTTGCACTAAAGAAAAGGAGTACGGATGAATTTTGTGTTTTTCAATATTCTATGAATAGAGCTTTTAGAAACTCCCAATTCTAGTACTGCTTTCCTAATACTTGCTCTCTGATACGCTTGAAAGTAAGCTAAAATTGAAATTTCACTATTGCCGTCAGGCTTATTTTCTGAATTGTTGGATTGATTGATCCGAAGTTCTTAAAATTGTCTATTATTCGTTTAATTATATTCTCTGATGCCCTCAGCTTCTCCGGATATCTAGCAGCAAATGTCTCACATGTTCGTGACAATACTTTATTACCCTCTCCATAAATCATAACCACATTGAAGTAATCTTCGTTAGAGTAATTGAAGAGTGTAGGCATTGTGAGCAATTTTGAAAACTCTAGCGACCACGGCTAACTTTATTTTTCCAAGCAAAGTCGACATCATATTTTAATATGCGGAAAAGGCTTTTCGTTATTTAATCGAAAGTTATGAATATTACCGTATAAGGAACGTCATAAAAAGTTACCTTCATTTTTGCTGAATAAGATCCCAACATCAAAATTCTATTTGAAAATTTTGAGTTTTAAGAATATTCACCTTTTTTTTAAACACCCTGTATAATAAGCGATTATTTTTCGGCGCTGTTTGCTAGCTTGAGTCTTTCAATAAAACATGCCAACCGTTTTAAAACAGATGGTTATTTCGCGAAAATTGTCTATTACCGGCAGGACTGCATCTGTCATTTTTGACAAAAAAATACCAATATCTTCAGAATGGTAAACTTTAGAGATAACATGTGGTTAATAAAATTCATTTTAGTTATCTAGAATTTAAAGTAGCATCCAAATATCCAATAACATAAAAGGTGTTCTATTTGATATAATAAAGTTGTGGTCTACTTCCTTTATAACGGAAGTGCCACAGTTCTGAAAATATTTAGTTACATAGAATCTATCGACTTGCCTACTTTGCCAAAATTACAAAATTTTAATATCGATATTTTGTGAGTTACTGGTAACCGCCCACCTTCGAGGGGCACCCTGTATAGATAAGAACATATATTAGTCAGTTCTGACAAATCCTTTTATGAAATTGATCGAAACAAGAGCTCCTGAAACAACTGAATACAAACCTCTAGTTGCGATACGTAAAAGACCTCTTCATAGTATGGTCAAATAGAGAAGAACAACTACACAATTTCATAGAAGTGTTAAATAAATTAGATACAAACATCAATTTTACCATGGAAATAGAACAAAAGGAACCTACCACGAGACAACACCCAACGACTTCCACCTTGAGAGTTGCACTTGAGGGACGCTTTATTTTAGACAAAACTCGAGCAGTACACAAAAACACAGAAAACATACCCACGACAATATTCCAATGATGAGTGTACCGTTGACCAGCCTAAGAACAAGGGCGCTGATTAGACGAAACAAACAGGCCAGTAGGAACACACCAAAACGCAACGGCCCCAGGATTGCCAGAATGGGAATTTTTTCCCCAATTTTGGGGGAAAATAATATTTTTGGGGAAAATTTGGGGATCAAATATATTGTGGGGAAATTTTTGGGGAAAATAAAAAATGATCAGGAAATCTTGGGGAAATAAAAATTTGAGGCAGAGAGTAGATAGGCTAACGTGGTACTGGGACACTTTTCATGTTTTAGTTGAAGATGGCATGAGGGGGTTACCATGAGATCACATAACTAGATGTGCCAAGTCTGCTGAAGAATCAGCAATAGCCAGTAGGTGACATTAATAATATCTGTGACACTTTGATTTTTATTAGGTGATAATATATTTAACAATTTTGATTTATTAGGTGACATTAATATTTGTGACACTTTTAATTAGGTGACATTTGTAAAACTTTGAATTGTTAAGACAAGTGTCATCAAAATTTGTTTTATTGAAACATTTGGTGACAAACTTTAACAATTAACATTTGGAGACAAGTGTCAGCTAAATGTAACTCTTGATGTGAGCAACATCCAAAACACGCAGATCACGCGTGATGTGCATGATATTTAAACACTCAGTTCACTCGTGATGCGAGTGATTTTGATTTTTAGTTATTAGGTTTTACACAAGGAAAAATAAAAAATGCATGTAATATTTAATTTTGGTTTATTATCTATACTATACTATATACATTTATCTACACTATATATATTATTTCACCATTTTTGCCCCTCCTCAAACTCCCCCAGTCGTTTGTGGGGTTAATTGCTTGAATTGGAGGCATATTCCATAACTGGTGGTGGTGGTGGTGGTGGTGGCGTAATGTTGTATGTTATTGATTGCATCCTCCCGTCTCCTTTTTTTATTTGACTCATCTGTTGTGGATGTGGATGCAGTTACTATTATGTTTTCCAATATTTCCACTTTTCTTTTTCGTGGTTTTATTACTGTCCTTGGAAGTTCAGTTGTAGGTTGAGGTAGGGTTTGATTTATTGGTAGTGGTAGAGCTTCTTTCTCCTCCTGCGAAAAATTAATTTTAATTTTTCGATGCCGCTACACAATAATTTCAACCCCTCCTCATTATCGGCGAAAACCCGCATATAATTAACTGGTAGTTTGCCTTTTTTATCCAGTGTCTCCTTTTTGGGGCAGTAACTGAGTGACAAATATATTTTGTCTCCAACGACATTAATACTTGTCCTTCCGAATCTAAAAAAACAGTTTAAATGTTAAAATAAATAAAAATTAAAATATGGTAATATGAATACTTACATGAACAAATTTTTAAAAAATACCACCAACAAATTAGTTGATAGGGTCTCTTTATTATTCGATTTAATAATAAATGTCGTCGTTGTAGATCTCTCTTCAACGGTTGACTGAATGGTATGAATGAATATTAACTAAATATTGCTTTTATAGCTATTAGAATTAAAATAATAATGATGTTATAAATAATTAATCACATAATTTTCAAATCAAAGTTCAATAAAAATTTACACAAGTAATATTTATCTAATAAGATTAATTGAGTTGTTTACAGAAGTGGACTGAAGGAACCTCGGCGTCCGTACGTAAATATAGTACATAATTCATTGGAGTGAATTTTTATGACTCACATGAATTTAAACGTTGAGAGGTGAATAAAAGTCGATATTTTGGGGAAGTCTAATAAGACTGTAAAACATATTTTACCTAATTAAAGATATACAATTTAAAAAAATTTCAATCGTAAAGCAAAGAATTTACCAACATAGATAATGACAAAAATACACATATTCTTATATTTTGTTATTAAAATTATTTAGATTTTTTAATATAAGCATATTATAAATAGTATTTTTTTCATTTAAAAAAAATGCCGTCTAAGGACTCGACACGCCTGGCCGGGTCATCTCCGGCCTTAATTTCTATTCTTTTCACCCCCAATGGTGTTTTTATTGATATAAAATTTGAATTATATCAGATACTCAAAAGTTTTCAGAGAATCAAGACTATTAATTGACTAATTCCCACCTATTATTTTGTCCCGTATACTTAAATATTGTTTATTCAGGTACTGTTGGAGCGATAAGTTTTAGTCATCAATGTATCGGTAAGTTCAAAGACGAGGGACGAATTGTTCCTGGCGTTGGGTGGTAGTAAGTTTCACTTAAATATTTTAAAAGAGAAACTGAGTAACTGGATGTTGAGAAAAATGACAGACCATATTATGAGAATATGTCATACCCTTCAAGATCTTGGGGCCTATGTTAAATTTATACCAACTAATGAGATGTTAAAGAAATTTAATTCTGAACAAGTGTACAAAACAACAAATCAAGATATTGTAGAAAATAATTTGGAGGCATTTCAATAAATAATAAATTTTGAAATATTGTTACATTCTTTATTACCTAATATTTAATGTATTTAAACAAATCTCGCCCTCTTCAGCATCATATATTTTACAATTCTGCTTTTGAGTCGTTTTAGTTATGGTTTATATTATATTACGTTAAACATTTATTTCTTATTTTTGGGGAAAATCATTACAAGTAGTAGTATTTTAGAATAGAAAAATTGAATTCACCAGTGAAAATTTCAAAGTTGGCATCTAACAACCCTGAACGACCCTCATCAGTGATGATTCAGTTTTCACCACGTGACAACAGAGTGACAACATCTATTTTCCAAACGTCAAAAAAACTGTCTTTTCTAAGACAAACCAACATACAGGAGAAATCCAAGAACCTTTATAAACATTTCATACTCGTGTCACAAGAAAATAAAGAATGCAGTTATCATAGTGCATTTACAAAAAATATTTAGTGGTAGGCAATTTTAATTACAGAGTAACACTGCTTTGTATAAGTTATATAAACGAAAATGTAAGTATGTATGTATTAGATTTAGTAGTATTATATTTAGTTGTATGATCTGCATAAAACGTACCTAAGCAAATTTAGTAATACGGCTAATAATTGGCTACATTTTATCAAAATCGTTAGAGTCGTTTTGCAGAACTCCAATCTCATATAAACTTATATACAAACTAGCCGTTTCACCCGCGTATGGAAAGTAGAATTCTTTGCAAAAAGAAATAGCTTATGAAACATATGGGATTTCCAATATAACAATTTCTTTAACTTAACATAACTATAAATCAGGCAATCCCGAATACATTTCATCCAAACTGCAAGTGCTTATGGGCCACATTATATAACAATTTTATTCAACAATTTTTTGGAACCACCTTGTATAGTTGTAACACTGCTTCACCCTATAGTGCAATCATCCTGCATATGCTATTATTTATTTGTCACCCAATATAACATTTCTTAATTACCTAATTATAGTTGTACTCCACCCTACACTCATAAATCAAACTTTCAATTTTGCAATTTACATTTTCATTACATATTTCAAAGCCATTGACAACGAAGTCAGAATCGACTTTGAAACGTTTGGTATTATCTTTCAATATAGAGCTTTTTTAATTCAATTGTGGTGTTATTCCCAAGAAAACTTAAAAATAATCAAGAACATGCCACAAATAACATTTAGAAGGCAACCTATACGCTATATAACAATTATTTCTGATAATTTTTGAGTCACTTCGTAAATTATAATTTTAACCGGCCTTTATATGCAACTTTTTTTAAAATTGTGTTAAACACAATATATAAATAATTTTTTTTTAATATAGCAGAATGCAACTGTTCCTGGTCTACCTTATACAACAATTTTTTTTAAATATTTTTAACCACCATATATTTACAACTACTTATGAGCCACCCAATATAATATTTCTTGTCCCACTCTGTATAACTAAATTCACCAATCCCAACCCATTTTACCCAAACCGCAACTATTGATGGTCAATATTTTTAAGAACTCTCTTCTATAGCTATAACTTAAATCTATATTTAAAATATCTTGTATATACTGCTGCCAATTAGTCACCTATTACAACTTACTGGTCTATCTGTTTTTGAACCATCCTGTATAACTACGCTAAATAATCATTTTTACCGCATGTAACATTTTTAGAGATTAAACTACTTAATTCTACTCCTCCTTATATTTCAAATATCATATCTGTGCAACTGATTATGAGCTACGCTATTTCACATTTTTTCGTCATATTTTTTTAAGCACAGTATGAAATATAATTTCTCTTCATTTAATCTATCCTTCATTTGCATCTGTTTCTAACCTTGTTTAAATCACACTGTGTAACAACGATAACTTGACTTCGCCCTATATTTCAGGTACTCTATATATGCAACAGCTCATGCTCTACCCTATATAACAAAACTTTTTACCCACACTGTATAATTATTATTATACTCCATGCTATATTTCAACAACCTTGTATATGCAACTTTTGGACCACATTTTTTCACCACTTTGTATACTTAGAATTCTAGTCCACCCTATATTTAATTTACCCGGCTTATGAAACAGCTTGTGGATCATAACATTCCTTTATAATATTTTTAAACCTTCCTGTATAGCTGTAATCATACTTTGCTACATATCTCAACCATCCTATAATATGCTACTTGAAAACTTGTGAACAGTTTTTTAACCACCCTATAAACTATAATTCCACTCCATCTTATATTTCAACCAACCAGAATAAACTACTGCTTCTAACATTTTTTCCAATTCATTTCATCACTTTAATAATAGCTCAAGCAAATTCAAATATCCTACCAGCTTACATAACATATTTTGTATCCACTCTGTATAAATATAATTCTATTTTATCCTTATTTCAGCCACATTGTATATGCAACTACTTATGACCCTAACAATATAACATTTTGTAATCCAACCTGCATAAATATAATTCAACTCCACCCGTTTTTCAACCACCTGGTATATACAACTGTTTAGGTCCACTCAATATATCTTTTTCGAACCACCCCGTACAACTTCCTCCTTATTTCAACCACGTTGTATATATGCAACTACTATAACTATAACTATAATTCTTAAATACGTAATTCTACTTCGCTATAAGTTTTACCTATCCTTTATATGGAACACCCTGTAAAATTACATTTGATTGATCAGTTGAAATTTGTTTAAAGCCAAACATGTTGCATTGGCATATTCCGAATTCCGAAAAGCTAAGCAGATTCAATTATCTAATATTTGGTGCATGCGCTGGAACCAATTGACTAATTGTGTATTACCGAACATGGTATTAGTTTTTTGGCTATATCTACCATTTCTTTCAATGTAGGGAGTTAAAATGTATACCAGATTTTAAGTCAAACTATAAGCTTTGCAACAAAAGAAGATTCAACGAAAACAGTTCAGTAGTTATTACGTGATGAGGTAACAAACAAACAAACAAACAGACAACTACAATTTTATAATAGTAGTAGCCATTACCCGCGGATTCACCCGCGTATAGAGTGTATAATTCTTTGCAAAAAAATAACTTATGAAACATATGGGCTGTCCTATATAACAATTTTTTCTAACTTTGTTGAACACCTTACATAATTATAAATCTACCAATCCCGAATATATTTCACCGAAACTGCAAGCAGTTATGGGCCACCCAATATAATAGTTCTATTTAACATTTTTTGGAACCACCTTTTATAACTCTAACTTTGCTTCACCTTATAGTGCAACCATCCTGTATAAGAGCTATTTGTCAACCAAAATTTTAAATTACCTAACTATAATTCTACTACACACAATCTATACGCTATATAACAATTATTTCCAATAATTTTTGAGCCACTTCGTAAAATATAATTTTCCCTCCGCCTTATATTTTAATCATTCTTTATATACTCCTTTTTCTAATATTGTGTTAAACAAAATATATAACTATAATTTTGCTTCGCCCTATATGTCAGGTATTCCATATATCAGGATGCAACTGTTCAAGTAGACCATGAAAAGTATAAAGTATTATACTTATAGGCCACCTAATATTACTTTTTTTGTACCACTATAAATCCACCAATCCCCATCATATTTTACCCAAACCGCAACTTTATATGGCCACCCTATCTAATAATTTTATTTTTTTTTAACTGTCTTCTATAGCTATAGCTACTTCCATCTTTGTTTAAATCATCTTGTATATATTACTGTAATTAGTCAAACATTATAACTTATTTGTCTAACATTTTTTGAACTATCATGTTTTATTCTACAAAATATTTCAACCAGCTGTATATGCATCTTGCTTAGGGCCACCATATACCTATAGCGTTTTTTATATAGTTAACTACAATTCTGATCCCCCCTTTATTTCAACTATCTTATCTATGCTACTAGTTATGGATTACGCTAAATAACCATTTTTCTGACCTTTTTAAACCACCCTGGAAAATATTATTTGTCTCCACCTTATATGTCAACCACCCATTATATGCAAATTCTTTTATCATTGTTTTAATCACACAGTATAACTATAATTTTACTTCACCCCATGTTTCAGATATTGCATATAAGCAACACAGCTCATGTTCTATTCTAGAAAATTTTTCATATAATTTTTATCCACATTGTTAAACTATACTTATACTTCGCCCTCTATTTCAACCACCTTGTATGTACAACTACTTATCGGCCACCCAGTATAAGATTTTTGTACCATCCTGTATAAATATAAATCTATCACTTCCCAATAAATTTCACCAAAACTGCAACTGCTTATTGGGCACCCTATATAACCATTTTTTAAATACTTAACTACTTAACTCTAATCCTCCCTATATTTCAAATATTCTATCTGTGCTACGCTATTTCACAATATTTCCTCATATTTTTTGAACCATAGAATAAAGTATAATTTCTCCCCACACTTCATTTAAATCACCCTTCATTTGCAACTTTTTCTAACCTTGTTTGAATCACACTGTGTAACTATAACTTCACTTGGCCCCATATTTCAGGTCCTCCATTTCTCTAACCTATATAACAATTTTTTTACCAACACTGTATAATTATTATGCTACTTTACCCTATACTTCAACAACCTTGTATATGCAAGTATTTATGGGACATATAACATTTTTGCACCACCCTGTATACTTATAATTCTAGTCCACCCTATATTTCATCTATCCGGTATATGGAACAGCTTGCAGATCATAATATTCCATTATAATATTTTTTAAACCCACCTGTTTAGCTGTAATTATATACTGTCCTACATATTTCAACCATCCTATAGGTGCAACTTGTGAACTACTTGTGGATATAGAACATTTTTTAATCACCCTATAAACTATAATTCCACGCCATCTTATATTTCAACAACCCTGTATATTTTTCTCAACCCATTTCATAATTATAATAATAGCTCAAGAAAATTCAAATATCATAACTGCTTACATAACACCCTGTATAAATATAATTCAACTCCACCTGGTATATGCAACTCTTTATGATTCACTCAATATACCTTTTTTGAACCACCCCATATAACTTGCTCCATATTTCACCCACATTGTACAGATGCAGCTGCTTACGGACCACCTCATATACCTATTTTTCAAGATTTTTTAAATCCATGTAATTCTACTCCGTTCTAAGTTTCACATATCCTATATATGGAACACCATGTAAAATTACAATTGTTGTATCAGTTGAATTTTTTAAAGATTGAAACATGTTGCATTGGCATATTCCAAATTTTGAATGTAAGCTAAGCTGATGGAAGTATATAATATTTGGTGCATGCGGTGGAACCAATTGATTAATTGTTTGTTATCGCACATGGTAGTAGTTTTTTTCGCTATATCTACCTTTCCTGTCAATGTACCACCTTGTATAAATATAAATCCATCAATTCCCAATAAATTTCACCAAAACTGCAACTGCTTATGGGACACCCTATGTAACAATTTTGAAATATCCTATCTGTGAAACTAATTGTGAGTTACGCTAGCTATTGCCTCATATATTTTGTGGCAAAGTATAAAATATAATTTCTCTCCACACTTCATTTAAACTATCCTTAATTTGCAACTTTTTCTAACCTTGTTTGAATCACACTGTGAAACGATAATTTCACTTTGACCCATAATTCAGGTACTCCAATTTTTTTTAAATTATTTTTACCCACACTGTATAATTATTGTTCGACTCCCCCTATATTTCAACATCCTATATAACATTTTTTCACCACCCTGTATACTTAAAATTCTAGTCTATCCGGTATATTGTTAATCATAAAAAATATAATATATTTTAAACCCACCTGTAGATATAGCAGTAACATTTTTTCAAACCATTTGATAACTATAATAATAGCTCAAGAAAATTCAAATATCCTAACTGCTTACATAACATACTTTTTTATCCACCCTGTATAAATCTAATTCTATTTTACCCTTATTTCACCCACATTGTCTTATGACCCTAACAATATAACATTTTCTGATCCGCCCTTATAACTATAATTCACAACTACACCCGTTTTCAACCACCTGGTATATACAACTGTTTATGGTCCACTCAATATATCCTTTTGAATCACCCCGTATAACTTAATTTTATAATATAGATAAATATAGGTACATTGCTCATATTATAATATTAAATAGATTGTTTAAAAATCACAAAAAAACAAATATTCATACACACATATATCAGCAAACAAAATGTTTAAAACTTTACTAATGGTTCCAACATTTTCATTCCTACACAATTTACACAAAAGTATGCAACTGAATGAAAAAAACTCCAAAATAACTTAGTGCAGGAATTCTCTGGCAAAGTATTTCATTTCAAAACCTACTAGACATCAAAAATATTCCATTAAATTCAATGAAAATCGTTTCGCTAACAAGCACCGCCTGAAATTTAATGCGATAAAACTATGTAGCATAATTAGTAACAAACCACACTTCGAGTATAAACCAGTTCTACATAAAACGCCATTATATCTCCGTTGGGAAAGTTCTCTTCGAAACGTGACAGATTTCCACGAACTCACTCCAGAAATATAAGCTCTACTGTTAGAGACGATAGGAGCAAAAATCGCCTGCAGGTATCTGGGTCACGAAAAGCTCTATCTCCGTTTTACAAACGTAACTGACTAAAAGCAATGAGCAATGTTTAAATAACATAAACACGTAGCTTGTCGCTACGCCATTGGAGGCAAAGGCATTAACAAGTTTTCAAAGTTCTCTCGAACCTGCCGCGTTCGGATTTTACTGTTTGCATTAGAATGAGTTTTCCCAAAGGATTATTTTCCACATATTACGTTAAAATATTTTTAGTGTCTGCAAAGTCCCGGAAAACCATTAATGTACGTAGGACTTTGACTTTAATATCGACATTCTTACATAAACTGTGTTCAGAAGGCGTAAAGAACTCACTATATTTCTTAACAATTCATTATCACTGGCTAAAGTTGCTTTGCCCGTGAAGATAGTAATCTTCAGAGTGGATCAATAGGCTTTTTTATATCAAAAGGCAGATTCTGTATTGGAAAAAAAGTAATCCTAATTCAGTATTATAAATGCGAAACTTAGTTTTTGTTATGCTTTCACTCCCAAACCGCTGAATCAATTGTGAAACATAAGAGGTGGGGTGAAAGTTTGCGAACCGCAAGTAATTTTATCAGCATTCTAATTTAATACTAAGTTGCGAATATTGGTTTTTGAGGATATTTACTTCATCTTAAGACGTTTCGTTTATTATTAGATACGTTTTTAAAAAATAGGACTCAAATCTAAGCGTAAGTAAAAAACATTGAGAATTCTCAATTAATGTAACTTCTTCCGATATACACAATTAATTTTTGTTGATGACGGAAGTACCAAAAACTCTTTAAAAGTACTAAACATTACTTACAACGTAGATTCAAAATTTATGAAAAAAGCAAAAACATGCTGCTAAAATGTCTACTTCCGTTTCATTTTTTAGAGATTTAGAAGGAGTGGACGGGTGTTTTGAAAGACCTGGTATATATGAGAGGTACTAAAGTAAAGGATAAATTAATTTTCTAATTATGAATCTGAACTATACTTTTTGAATAAAATTATTCACCTGCCCCTTCAACTCCCTAAGGGTAATAACACTCCCTAAAATAATTTTAAAAGAAAAGTTGTAGCGTGTGGTACCGCTTTGGAAAGTGTTCTCAATTCTCTATACAGCAATATATTCTACATACTTCAGAATGCGTTCTTGTTTTATGATCCACTACAATTAATATTAATATCTCAATTCTTTGAGTCTCAGAAAGGCCACATTTACAGAAAATTTTCTAAATGAACAATAGAACCATTAATAATGAAGAATTATTAACAACGTCTAGCGAACTAAAATTAATTTATAATACGTCTTAAATCTCACAAAATTGTAATTATGTCATATGACGTGACATGTATTTGACACCGAAAAACAGAAAATTCTATATTGCCAAGTAGAGAATTGAAAACACTTTCAAACGCGTTATCACAAGCTACCCCTTTCATTTAAAATTGTTTAAGGGTAGTTATTATAATTGTTTTCTGAAAGATAATTGTAGCATCTTTGGTTTTTATTTTTTCTCAGTTCTTTAGGAATAACACCACATAAACTTGAAAGCCTGTATATTTCAAAAGGTCCAAACGTTTCAAGGTCTAAATCAGAGCCCGTTTTCAATGGTGTTAACACAAATGAACAAGAAATTAAAAACATAAGAGGATTCGTAATGACAAATTTCGCAATCACAATTTGACATTAATGTTTGACAATCAAACTGATGTAACTAAAGGAATTTACTGCGAATTTGATATATACAGGGTAGCACTAAAATTTTTACAGATCTTGTGAAATAACAAAGCTTCTTTCAAATTGGAAGAATTTAAAAGATCTTTAGAATTTCATGTGGCGTTCCTAGGTACGACTTTGTTATAAGATTTGCCAAAAATAAGAGCAAAGAAATTGTGATGTTCCAGAGATCTCATTAAAGTCATAAGGGAAAACCTAGAGAAAACCTTATAAACTATCCCGATATAGGGTTGATCAAAAGGAAATTAGCATTATTAATTTCATCCTTGATTATTGGTAACCAGGAACGGCTGAATTCTATAGAAGTACTAGCTAGACAATCGCCCTCATTTAATAAAATTAAAGCACATTCTTTCAGCTTTCGTTTTGTGTTGTGTTCTTCTATGTGTAATATGGTTGCATTTTGAAATTGTATGTTATGACCAAGGTTCCAGGCATATTCACAGATTTTTGACTTTTCGAATTGTCGTGTCTTTATATAATTTTTGTTTTCATTTACTCGGACATTTATAGGTATAGAGGTTTCTCCAATATAGAACTTGTTACATACTGAGTTGAAAGTGCAGGTGTATAATTTGATTTAAAAAGTGGAGTTTCAAATTAAGAAGTTGTACTGGTAACTATACTAGTAATGAAATAAAATAAGTTTTATTAGAAAAATAATTATTTAATATTTGCAAAAAGATTAAGATCAAACATAGATTAAGATAAGTTAAATTAGTCAACATATGGAACTAAGTTAAATAAATTTTAAATAAGACGTACAGTTGTTGGTCTGTTTGTATCACTAAATTTAGATGGTTGCTGATTGAGTAATACACTTATCATATGTACAATGTACAAAAGATATAATCTTTGAAATAAAACAAATCTGGATTCTTACTTTGGGCATTGAAAATTTATATCAACTACACTAAGAATGGAGGCAAAATCACTATATTTCATATACCACTTTTAGTTAGCATGGTAGAAACTCTAGGAAACGGTTATCAGCCAGGTTTATACCACCACATTCCAAGTAAATCAAGAAGACCAGACTCTATACTAAATTAAGAGTCAACCTCCTATTAAATGAGACGTCAAGCAGACAAACCCATCATGTGGAATTCCTCCCACAAACTTTGTTATCTAAGATTTATGTAAAATACATTCTAAACTCTGTACAATCAATTATCACTCCTGTGGTACTGTATTTTTCTTTAAAACATTCTGGTAAAGTGATTTCGCTTATAAACAGTAAATTTTGAAGTTATTTAGTGGTTACCTTGACGTGTGCAGATACTAACAAACTCAATAATGGGCAATCTAACGTTACAAATTATTATTCAGAAGTTTTAATATAAAACGTTTATAATATGAATTTAGTGGGAACACAAATTTAATGACGTTACTTACGTTGCACTTTATTGTGGTGGTGTGACTTCTCACGTATCTATTAAGTCTCTGGTACTGTATATTAATTGGAAGTTACATTTGTTTATTTACTAGAGTTTATTGATCTTTTATGTTTCGTACACAGAAAACAAAGTTGAATGGATATTTCAAGATCAAAGTAGTGTAGAGTCGGCCGGAACGAAGTGTGGAATCAAAGTTAAATTTTGCATTTCATTTCTATACTCATCTATATTCATACGTGTAAGTTTCCTATCGTTTTTCTTTTCTCTTCAAAATAAACTAGTTGATTTCCTCCTCACATGGTATATCCAACTTTCAATCACAGTTTATTCCCAGCAAGCCGCTCCGTATTAACATTTTTTTGTCGTCAGAAATCCCACCACTGTTATCTGGAGTCTTTATTACCGCATCATCAATAAAAATAAATCTGGAAATCTACCGCAGGGCTTTTAAATTCATTAGAGAACGTGGGGACCGCGACACGGAGCCGGGTGCAGAGCCGGGGTCCGAATTACTCTTGTTCGAATGCTCACGCCAAATCATTCGGATCATTTAACAGACCTGAAAAATGATCCGTTTTCGAGTTCTCTATGTGTGGCCCTCGTTCGGGGCCTCTATTTTCTCTTTCTCGATGGCAAGCCGACTCGCTAGAGGAACGTGTAGATGTGTATGTGAGCGGAAGGAAACTACACACACTTTCTTGGGAGAAATTGGGTATTTCCTTTGGACGCGTTGTTTTCTGAGAGTGAGAACATCGTTATGTTGGGCTTTGAGAAATTACATTTGAATATGTTTGCGTAGTACGTCCTTATATTTGCATCGTTACGGGAATGGAATCTTGGCGAAATATAGTGACACTATTTGTTTAGAGTTGTTACAATTATTTGCATAACAAACGCTTATTGCTGATTTTCGAATTTCTTAAAGCAAAAATCAGATTGCCGGTGACATTTCTTTGTGTTAGTTGAATATATTTTATGATCCAACCGTTTAGAAGTTCATTTACAGATCGGTTATGGCATACCTTCATAATAACGGTAAATTATCAAATATCTTCAAAACAAAGACCTACAACAGCTCTTCGTCTGGCACATTTGGGAAGTGGATATAGTAATAAAATTAAATATAAATTTATTTATTGATGCCAGACAGTTTTAAGCATCATATATTTTAATTGACAAATCTGATACGAAGCTAACTTCTAAAACTTCCATCGGCTATATTTTGAAGATTTATGCTCCCTAAAATGAACAGAAAAGAATTTAACGAAAACAATTATGCATGCTTGCATTCTAAACAGCATCAGTCCTTAATATTATCTTTTCCTGCCTGTAATCCCGGCCTTTCCTTCTTCATGTGTATATTTTGCAACCAGTTCTTTCGTTCTTCCTCGTTTATTTCTTTGCGACATTTCATTTTTTTATAATTTGTTGTGTCTATAATTGTTTCGTCTTCAGTGTTTATTTAACGAAAAGTAATTATTTATTTGCGCGTTATATATGTTGGATATTTTGTTTATTTACTTAAATTGGATGCTGACATGCTTAAATTCATTTTATTTTCCTTCTTTTCCTATACTATACGTATTTATTGAAACAAAAACACGTTTTGGATCGACCGGCAACAGAGAGAGAGAAAGAGATTCGCTTCGACTCTCGAGCAATACAGTAAAATGCAATTAATCCGGCATTGCCATATGTACACATTTTATGGTAGAGTCACATTAATTGGATATACACATTGTACTACACCCCTTTCCCTTCCGATAATTTGGTTCATTTTGTATTCATAAAATTGTTAATTGTACCTGTACAATGTACATACATATATACATATACGCTGGAAATATTCTGTACAATATTATTACGAGAATTCATCAGACAGCTGGTGCAATCGGCCATCAACCAATTCGTGGAAGGGACATTATTCCGATACTTCTGGGAATCCGAAATGTTTCATCTCTCAACAGGCCGGCCACTGCCGTTACTGGGAATTCCCTTAAAGCTTCCAGAACACATGAAAGAAGTTTCCCGATAGTTCATTGACTTGCCAGAATAATTCCAAGAGAAATATATAAATACGGACAGCTGGCGATGGGATTCATTCAGTTTTCGAATGTCGTATTATATATTTAAGACAAATTGTAAATAGTTTCTGTGAATATAAATTGTGTTAAAGTAGTGGAAATAAATTAGAGTGAGTTGGACTGTGTTTTCAAATAAATCCAAGAACTGAACAGAAGTCTTGTGTGAAAATAAAAACATTACAATATATAAGGTTTAAACTTTTACAACCATTTTCAAACTGAAACAACACCTAAGTATAAATTACAATCCACTTAATTTCAAAACTCTATCTATACATTAATGTGGCTAAATGCTACTTAATACTATCAGTATGGCATACTTCGTCTAATGCTCTAATTTCTAATATGGCAATAGGTTAAGTTACACCATCTACTATAATATGCCATCTCAGCTGAAAGTAGTTTCTGATGCATGTGTTTATCCACACCTCTGATCCATATATTATTATTCAGGATTGGATGTAACAGATAGAGGAAAACTACCGATTTTTCTATTATTTTTTTGTCATTTCTTCCATCTTCACAGAATGAAATCTCTAGATGTTAATACTCCTTTCCATTTTTATCACTCCACTTTCCAATTCTAAATTTTGCACCTCCTTCCTAAAACAACACAGTGTGCTAAAGGTCAATTTTTATATGTGAAACTACACTTTTTGAATAAAACTATTCACCTTGTCCTTCAACCCATAAAGGGTAATAACTACCCCTAGAAAATTAATGGAAAAGCGTGTGATACAGCGTTTGAACGGGTTTTCAACTCTCTTTTCAGCAATATAGGACTTTTTGATTTTGGACCTTGGCAATAAGAAAAATCAATTTTGGACATTTTTTACTTATAAAATAATTAATGATGCCATAGAAAGAAAGAAAGTTTGACGTAGTTAATAGTATTGGTATAAACTCCTTGGGTTCAATTAATTACTTTGAAAAACTAATTTTCCCTTCACTTTTCTAGAAACTTTTGTTAACACGTAAACTTAAAATATTTCCAACAGCGCAATCTAATACTATTTACATCAAAATCATAACAACGAAGTAAGCTCAACGCACTAAACTAAAACTCTTCTGAAATGTATGTCTCTTTAATAGCGTAAATTGTCGTTCTCGAGGTACTACATTTTTCTGCCCAGCGTAGAGAATACTGTCAGGGGAATGAAGCCAGGGTTGGCTTAGGTAAATGTTCAAACTGGGCACCGTTCATTTCTTGACAAAAAAATAGACGGTGTTGCTGTTAGTTGATGATGTCGCATCCAGCAACCATATTCAGCGTCTGCGTTAGGTGACTGCTGAAAGGATGGGGTTTGACGAACACACGGTCAACTGAGAACCATTAATAACCTAACCTTAGTAACCTAATTTTCAAGCCTCACAAGCGAACAGCTGTTTCTCTGAATGGTTGCAAATCCCTTCTCGGATTGGAGCTGTACTACAAATATACACTATACAGTTACATATTTCAAGCCAGGTTGTAGAAAACAAGGGGTGCATCTTAGCTCCTTAAGCATTATGACAGTGTTGAAACTTTTGTGTTCAGTGTGTCAAAATTTTGAAAAAACCAAAAACATAATTTTTGTGGCGTGTCAGACAACACAAATGTAAAGACTAAAAAAATAGTAATATTTATCATTTTTCTAAGGTAATTGTTACTTGTCCATGCACGTCTGGTTTCAGAATTAAATTATTAATTATTAGTGACGTAAGTAGTAACATCTATATATAAATAGACAAAGACAAAAGGGTTCGGTACTTTTTCTCCTGTCCCTCAACCGATTTTCTTTATTTTTGTTTTGTTTAGTAGCTATTAACGATCTTCAGTGCAGAATGCTTAATTTTTTTTGTGTTATTTCTTCATTTATTGAATCAAATAAAATAAAAAAATCCTAATTTACGTCCGCAGTGTCAATGACAAACAGTGCCTCCAGATTGCTTGCCGAGAAAAGGTGGGTTTACTCGAATGATAAACTAAATTAAACAAAAAACTAACAAATTTTGATCGGTTCCGAAAGTTATTCCACATTATCACGCTATTCAGCTCTCACGCATAAAAGATTATATTATCTGATAACCATTTATTGAGTACTCGCAAGTTTGAAACTTTCATTTCTTTGGAAATATGGTTGTCAACTAAAATTAGAATTATGTATTATGTGGCAGCTGATCAATGTGTTTCCGATAGTATTTTATTATTTCAACATTATGCGTTTAATTTATATTGTTTCTATTTTAAAGGCTTATAGTTTCATACAATTTAACTAAGATTACAAAGCCCATGATATGAATAGAATTAGTGATATTTAAGGTAAATAGATCTGACATCATGGCAATAATTCTAATGTTGACGGCCATCTTGTTTTAGCAAATTTGATTATTTTGATCTCAGTTTCACATATCATAACATTGTTAGCCGTTAGGTTAATGTACCTTTTCAATTCAATGTGAAAATTATCAATGTATTATTTGAAATTTCAATTTCCATATACTTACAAAAATTGTCAACATAAAAAGTATTATTTAACATAAATTAATAATAGATGCATTTTATTTCTTTATATTTTGTATATAATACAGAAATAGTCATCACAAACTTTGTGTGTTAAATTGAAATTATTGAGATTATACATACATTGCAATTTAAGGTGTACTAATATGTAAATTCTAATGTATTGTAGCTATTTATACTGCGTCGACATAGTTGCTTATGAGATGGTTTCTTGCATTTTCTTCTTAGAAATTGAAATTGTAATTGTGAGATATCTGAATAACCGTATAGCATTTTCGAAAAACTAAAGTTTAAAAATATTATATTGAATATTAATTTATTATTTGATGTACCATTCCTGAAAAATCCTGCCTCTTAATACACGGTGGAATCACCTTTACCTAAAATAAACATATTGGCATTTTAAATATGTGTATTTTATTAAAAATGTATATATAAATACGCAAATACAAAAGAGTTCGGTAACATTTCCTTCTGTTTGTGAACCAATGTTCTTGAATTTGATGAAACGGCTCAAATCTTTCGTTAATAACAGTTATTGCACCATTTATTCCATAATATCTGAACTAGCGCCATTAAACTTTCCACCGCCATTAAACATTCCACCACTAGAAGACAAAATTATTGCATATATTTTCTAATAATTCAAATCAAGGCTTTTTATAATTTCTTTATTTTTATTTACAATTTGAATTCTCGAAGTACATTTGTATTGTTAATTTATTCAATAATAGTATGATGGCATGAAAATTTGTATATTCTTTTTTATTCAAGAACAGAGCGTTATTTAAGAGAAAAAAACTTAAATTATTATCATTTGTGGAAAACATGTTTTACTTAATTATAATGGTAGTGAGCTATTTTGTATAAGTACACAAAAAAGTGTGTAATAGTAGAAAAAAATGTTGAAAATATGCAATTCCATATAGGTATATTATCTTCAAATTTTTAATAACGATTTCTGTCGAATTTCGACCACTGAGCGACCTCTAGTTATTATTAATAACTAACTCTGTTATGAGAGACAAATATTTTCATTATATAATTCTTTATCTTTGAGATGCGTTTCACAAAAAAATGTGCTTGCGTGTCAGCACTGACACGCGTGTTATAGGTTCGCCATCACTGCATTAGAAATCTGTAAATTTTGAATTCTACGCTTGGGTTATTTATTTTTCTGTGTATTTAGTTATTTGCTTCTCAATAGAGCATTCCTAGAAGTCAGGCACATGAACTGAGCCGCAAATAGTGAGTGACTGTGATTGCTGGGAAGTTGTTTTTAAAATGTTTCCAAATACACCAAGTTACGATATAAATGAAGTAGGCACACTACGCTAGTATATACTAAAGTGATTAATCGTTCGTAAAACAAATTTAAAAGGTAGGACTAAATATAAAACTGGCCATGATACAGAATGTGTTTCTAATTTAATAGTTCTTACAAAATACATCTATATATCTATATGCTATTATAAATTTGTAGTTGTCTGTCTGTTTGTTTGTTTGTTTGTTAGTTTGTTTGTTTGTTTGTGTGCTTGTTTGTTTGTTTGTTTGTTTGTTTGTTTGTTTGTTCGTTCGTTCGTTTGTTTGTTTGTTTGTTTGTTTGTTTGTTTGTTTGTTTGTTTGTTTGTTTGTTTGTTTGTTACCTCATCAGGTAAGAACTACTGAACTGATTTTGCTGAATCTTTTTGTTGCAAAACTAATAGTTTGATTTAATTTTACTTCCCTACATTGACACAAACTGTAGATATAGGGAAAAATCTATTACCATGTCCAGTAATACATAATACATATACAATTAGTCAATTGGTTCCACCGCATGCACCAAATTTTAGATACTTGGACCAGCTTAGCTTTTATTCAAAATTCGGACCATACCAATGTAACATATTTCGATTTTAAAAAAATTCCAACTGATATATCAAGTTCTACAGGATAAATAGAAGTAAATGGATTTAAAAAATCTTGAAATAAAGGCCACCTAATATATAAGTGGACTTGAATTATATTTATAAGAGTGGATAAGAATAAGAAAATGTTATATTGTTAGGGTCATAAGTAGTAGCATATACAATATGGGTGAAATGAGGCCCAATAAGAGTAAAATAGAGTTAGATTTATACAGGGTGGATAAAAATATATGTTATGTAAACAGTTAGGATATTTGAATTTTCCTGAGCTATTATTATAGTTATGAAATGGGTTGAAAAAAATGTTAGAAGAAGTTGTTTATACAGGGTGGTTGAATATATAGTTTATAGGGTAGTTAAAAATTTGTTTTATAACCACTAGTTCAACAGAGTATAATTACAGGTAAATAGGTGGGTTTAAAAAATATTATAATGGAATGTTATGATCTGCAAGCTGTTCCATATACCGAATAAATGAAATATAGGGTGGACTAGAATTCTATGTATACAAAGTGGTGCAAAAATGTTATATGGCCCATAAATACGTGCATATACAAAGTTGTTGAAGTATAGGGTGTAGTAGAATAATTATACAGTGTGGGTAAGAAAATGTTATATACGTTAGAGAAATGGAGTACCTGAAATATGAAATATATATGTAGAGTTATAAGCAGGTGTTAGAAATGTTATATTGAGAGACAAATACACAGCAGCATATGGTTGCACTATAGTGCGAAGTAGAGTTACAGTTGTACAAGGAGATTAAAAAAAAAGTCGAATAAAATTGTTATATAAGGTGGCCCATAAGCACTTGTAGTTTAGGTGAAATATATTCGGGATTTGTGGATTTATAGGTAAGTAGGGTGTTTAAAAAATTTGGAAAAATTGTTATATAGGATATGTAATTTATGTTTCATAAGTTGTTCCTTTTTGCACAGACTTGTACATTCCGTAAGCGGGTGAAACCGCTGGTAACGGCTAGTCCTTTATTAAAACATACACCTAAACAAATTTATTATTGAATGCAGGATTTTTCGTTGACTCAACATGTGTATCATTTATTCCGTCCACATCAAAAACGTACGTCCAGCTCACGAATGGAATCCAACAGACCATCAGACGAGACTTAAAAGGGTACACACAATAATTATACGAGTCATCGATTACGAATCTATGGGGTGGTCGTTTCGAATTTGAACTCGAGCTCAGGATTTTCATTAGTAGTGGCCGCTCTCGAATCCCGATCGAACCGACTCATTGCGAAATCGAGATTAATGGGCGAGATTTAAATCAGTTTTCGTCATTTTGATCGATATTTATTTCATTCTAAAGGACGAGCTTATGACTGTTGGGGACAGAATTATCCTCAAATAGTATTTGTAGTATTGACATTACAGGGTGGTCGGTTAACAATGGAACCCGAATCAACTGCGAACTCCTTTTGTGCAAATTTTCCTATTTAACCAAATATGTTATAAGTAATTTTGAGGAAATCCTTAAATATTCTATCTATTCATTGGGCTTTTCTAGCCTCTCATCTGTTCCAAATAACAGCAATATACAATTATCCGGTGAAATATTAAAAAAACAACATTATTAAACCGCAACAAGGAAAGCCAAACGTTTTATAAATATAACTAAAGTGTAAATAGAGTTGAAGTCAAGGCAACAATACAAAATAATCAACGCAGCCCTCAATTCCAAGAATTACGTACAGAGTACCTTTTGTTTGTGGCCCTACATATATGACTGAGGTTTCTAGATCCCTAGAAGTAAGCAAGAAGAAATATAAATAGAACATCTCCTAGAGACATGTGGACAAGACAATCCTAGCCACATACATATTAAGCAAACCCTGGTGGCCATTGACTTGAATAGGACAATACTAAGAACTCTCAACTCAAGTACTCCAGAATACTTGGGTTTAAAATGTCTCCACACACAGAAAGACAGTTGACCATATTCTAGAGATTTATCTTTGTACCAGAATACGGTCCTTATTATTATTAAAAAAGATACAGAGTTTACTACATAAGCTATAGCAATGCTGGCGCCATTTTCTAGCAGTTTTTTATGGAAATTCAATCACTGAATTCCCGAATCCGGATAAAATGACTCCTACTACACTTGAACTTCTGCTGTCCAAAATCCCGATTTGTTTCAATTCAATACCGTACATTATGTGTGAGATAAGAAGTATTTTAATTACTAAACATATGGTTTTTGTGTTGGTTTCGACTAATTTTTGTCATAATTTCACAGAATTCTAATTTTCTGTAGGGATCTTAATGCAATTTGTTTTTTACCGACAATCTGTGTACTGTACTATGACTTCTCAGGTAGTGGCAACTTTACCTACAAAGGAAATAGGGTTTACTACCATTTGTGCAATTATGTCAATTTTTTGCATTACTAACTGTTTGTCGACCAGATGGTTTGGCATCTTCAGCATACCTGTTGCTTCATACTCCTGATGTAGCTCCCTGAGGTCTTCCTCTATATAGTACGATCTGGGTACCTCTGTTTAATAAACGTTTCACTTCATGGAGATTCAGCTTTCTTAAGACAGCTGCTACTTTACTGGCTTAACTAGGTACCATTTTATCTATGTAAATTTCAAAATGTGACGTTAATAAATTATAAAACTAAATATTTAAGGTATAAATAAACTTATAAAGATTCCGCAAAATTAAAAAATCAACTTTTGGGACCATTAACCATAGGCGGATTGAATAATCTTCATTAATTAAATGTGAAATAATAATTTTAGTATTTATTTGATTTATCAATCAAAATTCGCCTAAGCCCAAACAAAATTATAATGACTGAGAAGGTATTGTCATTTCCTTTTAAATGAGCTGACACTTGCATGGTTCTATTTAAATTAGTTTCCATAGTGACCCTGTGACCTCATCTAATACTGTTAAGTCATGTGTTACCACTATTAGAGAAGTTTACAACAGTTTATTATCACCCTCCAAATGTCATTTGTGTAAATATATCCGTTCAAAAGATATGAGGGGGTGAAGAGACTTTTGTCTGGCACTGTATAATAGTCCAATTTCTAGCGTTCCACTCAGTACAAATGTAATTCTTCCATGAAGAAGGAACAAAAAATTGCATTAATTTGAAGGAGGGATTGAACTCCCAGAAAGTTACAACACTTATTACGCCATGTTATAAAATTTCTTTTTCAATTTTGAACTGTCATCTGCGAAGGTCATCAAGTTCTCAGACGAACGTCAATTTCCCGATATCATTAAACAGCGTCTTAATAACGACTGCAATGGCATCAACGAGGAAGAAGAAGACGTGTGATAGCTCATAACGTCCTATTGCGCTACAGTGTCGCTGGCTCGAAGAGAGTCATTACCGGAAATAGAGCTCTTAAATCGCACGGATCTTTACAAACGACCTATTCATCCCTCCAATGATGTGCTTACAGAAAAAAAAACTGATGAGCCTCTATATATAACCACTTGCGAAAGGGAACACTTTCCCTCATAACGGTTGCTCTCCCGTATCCGGCAAACGAAAAAAGTTTTTTTACGACTACAAATAAAGAACGAGGTAAATATTGAGTTGCCAGGATTTCGTTGAAATATCGTGTAATTAAATACATACGGGAAACATAAGTACTTATGATAGAAGGGCTTTATGTTGCAATTTTTTGTGTACTGCAATTGTTGAGAAGTAGATTATAAGGGATATCCCCTCGTTGAGAATTGTTTGAGTTTATTTTTCCTCAGTCTCATGAAGTAAGATTAAATTTTAAATTTTCCTCCAAATAGGAATCTTCAAAATAGATTAATTGCATGCATTCGTAAAGAAATTATTATTGCATGTCAGAATTATTCTAGAATTGAATTTTTAAATTTAATGTGTTATTACATTTTCTGTTTCATTTAAAGAAAAAACATTTTTTTAACTTATACATATGTCTCCTGCTGTCGAACAGATAGCCTTAGTACTAAAAATAAAATATAATAGAATGAGTTAAAAAGAATGAAGGCAAAGACGAAGAACAGGTCGAAAACAAGGACCAAAAAAGGCAAGGGCAAAGACAAACACAAACATAAAGACAAAAACAAAGGCAAAGACAGAAACAAAGTAAAGACAAAGACGAAGATGAAACCGAAGACGAAGAAGAAGACGAAGACAAAGAAGAAGACGAAGACAAAAACAAAGACAAAGAAAGGCAAAAACAAAATGCTGTATGATTCAATTTGAACTTAAAGCTATTGCGATATTAGCTTCTCAATATGATTTATTTAAATTTCATCAATTTTTAGTAGGCTTCTTACACAATCGATTTATTACCCATATTGTCGAGTGAAATTATATTTGTTCCCACCGACATTTCTTTGACCTTGAAGTCCCCATACAACTCAGTTCTCTGTGTAAGAAACAGGGACTGGGTTATATATTAAGAATCTCTTGGTTTATAGATAATGATCTATTGATTATAATCAATATTATATATTAAATAAACAAATATAGCATCCAATTAATATGCAAGTACCTGGATGACCGAGCTTCCCTCGTAAATTCAAGGTTTTATCATAAACGTACATATATCCAAATAATCGGACATTTGCTATGTAAACTAATTTAAACTCCCTAACATAATATTTTTTTCATACATTTCTTATTTACATGCTGTTACTATAATTCAACTCCCCCCTATATTTCAACCACCCTATATATGCAACTTCTTATGAAAAACCCATCAAAACTTTTTTTTCATCACGCTACAATTCCACTCGATTCCATATTCCAACAACCCTGTATATGCGACCGCTTTTGGCCATTCTATAAACACTTTCGTTTCCAAATTCTTTCATTTATATTCTAACATTTTCGTAAACACTTGGTATAACTATAATTCCACTCCACCCTGTATCTGCAACTTTTTACAGGCTACCTAATATAACATATGTTATATCACACTGTATAACTATAATTTCACCACCATATGTTTTAAGTACCCTGTATATGCAATTTGTTTATGGCCACCTATTGTAATTTTTTTTGAACCACCATGTATAATTATAATTCCAGTACATTCTATATTGCAACCATCCTGTAAATGCAAATGCTAATAAGCTACCCTATAGATAAAACATTCTATTAAAATTTTTTTAGCGACCTGCATAACAATACTTTACTCCGCCCTGTATGTCAGCTATCATTAATTTCCAACTGCTTATGGGGTACCCTACACAATTATTTTTTCTCGTTTTTTTCCAGCCATACTATAATTCCGTTTGAGGCTATATTTTAACCATCCTGCATAGCAACTCTTATGGACCATCTAACATACTTTGTTAAACCCTGTATAATTATAATTTTACACCACCAATTTATATTATATCCATCAAATTAACATGCGAAATCATGAAATCTTTACTCATCCAAAAATTGCCTACCGTGCCAATTTTTTCATCTTGATAACTTAAAATGTCTAGATATAAAAATATGAGGCGAGGAAAATATGACGGAGGCATAAAATAGTTACATGTTCGGAACATACAAATACAATTATTATTGAAAGATTGTTTCAAAAAAGTTTCACTCTCAAATAGGTCACCAAATCACCCTGTTTTGAACGCCGTGATTGTCATAAACTGTCAATCAATATTTTAATAATTTAATTTGTCAGTAAAATGATTTCTCCCAAGGATTTCAATCGATTTCAATACAGCGAAACTTTCAAATGGGAATGTAATGTCTTCGATGGCACATTCCATAGAAAATATTCAAAAAAATGTATGAATTAGATGTTGCGGTTTTAGTTCAATGCTGGTTCAATGCAAGTATATATATAATTGACGAAGGACCTTTAGCGGAACAATCAATAAACACGTGCCGTCACATAAACGAATCACCAAATAAAAGTTATCACTAACCTTTAAGTCGAAGCTCTGGTGTTTTCTTGGTTCTTCTTTCTTCTGAGGCTAGCCCCGTGAACAGTTTCTTAGAGCTTCGTCTGGACAACACGTTACACAAAAAATAGCGACGTAATGTTCATTGATTGAGCATACAAAAAAATGCGGGTTTAACAACAAATGATGCGCTTTTGTAAACACAAAAGAAACAAAATGAAAGCGGTTTAGCGGTCGTTACGAACGAAGCTACTAACTCGCGAAATCGTAACGCAAAAAACAACAATAAGCGTCGTCTCTTCAGACGGAATCAAAGCGACCGAAAAGTTCGGAGCACAATACACAAAGAAATCCCAAGCGTCCACATAGCTAGGGATCCGAAACACGAATGTCAATACAGTCTATATTTTACACGCAAAAAAACACTTAAAATTAGCATTAGCGCGACAGAATGTTTTAGAAAAGGTGCAGAAGTTTAAAAATCAATGAAGTAATTCAATCAAATTGAAAACAATACACTAAACAAATTGTGGGAACGCAGCAGGGAACATTTCTTCGAAATCGTTAGAGCCGTTTTCCAAAACTCAATTACAAATATATATATATATATATATATATATATATATATATATATATATATATACTATATATATATATATATATATATATAAGTTTATACTATGAACTTAGCACGAACTTATATCGCAACGATAGTTCAACACTCCCAACTGACTCAGCGACACGTGTGGTGTCATATTATTACGGCGCCGCCAACATCCGTGGGAATTGCAGCGTCGACTTTGCTTATTCGGCATATTATATGTTATAAATTGTAAAACTGCTCTAATGTTATATTCATTATTACTCAGTCTGTAGTTAGTTATTATTGTCATTATTTCAATTTTGTATTTTAAAAATTATAGTTTTGTTAAAGTTAATAAAAATCTTTTTTAAAAGTTCAATTTGAGAAGTGTGATATAACAAATTGGCGCAGTCAGTAGGATCCGTCAACGTTACTAGAACACGAGCTTACTTCTAACTGGTAGCGGCGGATTCCTATCCCTCAACGGAGCAAAGAACCTAGAAGAAGTCCCAACTGCGATAACAAGGAGAACACGGATCTTCCAATGTTCCTGTTGATGTGAGTAGTAGTGAATCATCTAACGTTTAAGTTTATTAATAATTGATTTTAATATTTGATTGATTTGATATTTTGATTATTTGATATTTTTTTATTCAGTGAATTGAATCACTGATTTACTATTTGATTGCATTAATATGATTTAATTGATTATTTTGATTTTATTCATTCGATTGAGTGAACTATTTGATTTATTGATTTTATTTACATTTTATTAATACCATTCTATCATCCAAATAACTTTGGTATTTCCCCATCTACAAATTTATTGATTATTGATTTTTACACTATTTATTTTATTGATACCATTTTTTCTATCCCATTTTATTATTTTGATTTGAACCTTTTTCGTTTTGAATTCTATTAAATCAAAATGGCACAAGCACAAAACAACACTGTTGCCGAAGAAACTGAAAAATATAGGTTGTCGGAAATATTTTCAATAATTCCAGAGTTTGAAGGCGACCAAATTTCTTTGGCCACATTTATTCATGCTTGAAATTGTGCATATAACATGTCAACTGCTGAACAAAAATACTTGTTAGTAATCCACATTAAAAATAAATTAAGGGGAAAAGCGGCGCAGTTAATCAACTCGAGGAATCCTGCGTCTTATCTCGAAATAAAACAACTTCTAACTCTTCATTTTGGGGATTCTCGTGATCTTTCCTCACTAATACACGACCTTCAACGGTTAAAACAATTATCCAATGAGTCTCCCCTAACATTCTATAATAGGCTTCAAGTATTGAGTGAGAAAATGCACTCATGTATCCAAAAAGCTCCTAGTCTGAGCACCGAGCAGAAAGACGCTCAAACCACTCTCGTTGACACCATGGTTTTAAACACATTACTTACCGGTTTAGAACCTCGATTAGGCCAAATTATCCGTGGCAGTAATCCGAAGGATCTTCTTGAGGCACATTCACGGATAAGAAGAGAACTTCAACTATCCTATTTTGAGGAACAAAAGATACATAAATCTGTTCCACCTAAGCCATCTTTTCAGGCTAGAAAACCAACTGCACCTCCTAAATGCTTAAATTGTGGGCGATTAGGCCACATTGCTGCGGATTGTCGCCTGAGATATCAAAATAACCCTCAGCCTTTCAATCAAAATAACAGACCAAATTTCGTTGGGCCGAATCAATCTTCGAGGCCAAATCCAATCAATAATAATAACAATCATCAAGGTCAACTATTCCGACCAAATAATTTTCAAAGACCTCCTTTCAAGCTTAACAACTTTCGACCGTCTGTAATACAGACAAACCCAAATTATCGTTCCGAAACAACCCACCATTTTAACAACCATCATAATGTCAACTATCCCGAATATTCTGCAAATGACTATGATTATTATACTGATAATAACCAGCAGAATTTCGATTATAACGACCAAAACTATGAAAGCCCTGAGTTCGACCAAATAGTAGATGATACCCCTGTCGAACCTTTCAGTCCTCACGAATACCAGGATTTTCTAGCGCTTCCGAGCCTAGATCAGCCCCCCGATTCGACAACTACCCTATCAGAAGTCCAAACTCAAATACAGAACTTGAATTTGGATCTGAACTTCCCAGAACAAACATTTCTTTAAGTCCCCTTCTGACAGTAAATTCCAAGAACCTCTATTATATCAACGACGCTTCTGGAAAATTTAAACTCCTAATTGATACCGGAGCTGGTATCTCCATTTTCAAAGAAAACACTGTCAAAAACTTCTCACAACGATCTCCCGAAAGAGTAACAATTCAAGGCATTACTCATGAGAAAATCCCGATCTCACAATCCACCCTCATTCCTTTCGCTCTAGGCAATCCACACAAGGTTTTTATCTACGATCTAGATATTGAGTTTGATGGAATATTAGGTCTTGATTTTCTTGAGCATTATGAATGTATCGTCGACTTAAAATCCAAACAATTAATTACTAACTTTAAAACTATCCCCCTACATAAAGTGCCCGACCACGACCAATCTAATACACAACCAACAGACACCCTCAGTACTAACGCACAACCTCATATGCATAACAATCACATAACAATCCAGGCACGTACCGAACAAATTTTCAAACTAAAATGTGAACTTAGAAATACTGACGCAATTCTACCGACACAAGTAATTGACAAAGTACGACTTCCCAACGCGGTTGTACGTGTTGATTCAAAGGGAGAATTTCTGACTTTGATAATAAACGCCAACGCAATGCCGAAAACTGTTAACTTTTCCAATCTTCATTTAGAACCCCTTGACCATACACACCCCCTCTTAAATCTGAATACACACGATTACTGTGAATCTACAAACTTAGACAGAAACTTTACTATCAGGGAACAAATTCGGACAGAACATCTTAATTACGAATAGCGAGAACTTATCACGAATCTCTGCTTAGAATTCGAAGATATTTTCTATCTCGAAGGCGATGTTTTGACGTTTACTAACGCCGTCAAACACTCTATTGACACCAATAATGCCAAGCCCGTTTTCACGAAATCGTACAGATATCCTCAAGTGCATAAGGAGGAACTGAAAACCCAAATTTCCAAAATGCTTGACCAAGGCATTATCAGGCACTCTTCTTCTCCTTGGTCCTCCCCTGTATGGGTCGTCCCCAAGAAACTCGATGCTTCTGGCAAGCAAAAGTGGCGAGTTGTTAACGACTATAGGAAGTTAAACGAACTAACTGTAGACGATAAATATCCTCTGCCCAACATTTCTGATCTCCTCGATCAACTTGGTAAGTGTCAATACTTTTCGACACTGGATCTCGCTTCCGGGTTCCACCAGTTGGAAATCCTTGAGGAAGACATTCCCAAGACGGGTTTCTCTGTTGACAATGGCCATTACGAATTCGTTCGTATGCCATTTGGTTTGAAAAATGCACCTTCTACTTTTCAGAGGGTCATGGACAACATTCTTCTGGGCATCCAGAATGAACGTTGCCTTGTTTACATGGATGACATTATCGTTTATTCACCAACCATCCATGAGCATATGTCCCGTTTGACAGAAGTCTTTAAGCGTCTTAGACAGTCAAACTTGAAAATTCAACCTGACAAGTGTGAGTTTCTCCGTAAGGAAGTTGCTTACCTAGGTCATCTGATCACCCAAGAAGGAGTAAAACCAAACCCTTCAAAGGTTGAATGCATCCAGAATTTTCCTCAACCCCAAACTCCTAAAGATGTTAAATCTTTTCTTGGTCTCGCCGGTTATTACCGACGTTTTATCCCCAATTTCGCCAAGATCTCAAAGCCCCTAACGAATCTCCTGCAGAAAGACGTTAAATTCATCTTCGACGCAGATTGCAAGTCTTCCTTCAACGAACTGAAGCAAGCCCTTGTATCTGACCCTATCTTGATCTACCCAAATTTCGAAGAACCATTCCTGCTCACTACTGATGCTAGTGCTTTTGCAATTGGAGCGGTTCTCTCACAAGGCCCCGTAGGAAAAGAGCATATGCTTCCCGTACACTCTGCGCTGCAGAAACTCGATATTCCACTATCGAACGGGAACTGCTAGCCATTGTTTGGGCGGTCAAGCACTACAGACCGTATCTTTTTGGGAGAAAGTTTACACTCCTTTGTAATCACCGTCCGCTTACTTGGCTCTTTTCGATCAAAGACCCTGGCAGTCGTCTAGCCAGATGGCGCCTCAAACTAGAGGAGTATAACTATAAAATCGAATACAAGCCCGGCAAGGTAAACTTGAACGCAGATGCTCTTTCCAGTATCAAAATTAATCACTTCAAACAATGCACCGCCTTCCTTTCAAAGATAAAAATTTTCGCAAATAACGAAACCGACCCAAAACAACCCGATCCAAGTACTAGTCACGATAACTCCGATGACTCCGACAACGATCAAGAACGCGATGATCACGACGAACGCATGACAACAGAATTTAATCGATTTGTTCAATTGTATAAAACCGAGTCGATAATCGACTATTCAAAAATAGAAATTTCTAACGCCCAACTTCTAGACAAATCTCACAAACGAATAGTCATTTTCTTCTGGCAAAATAAACTCAATGACCTGCATGACAAAATCATCGAAGACATTTTCGAAGAAGACCCAAACTTCACTACTGACACTCTAAACGTTCTAGCCAGTAAAACTGTAAGGCATAGAAAATATTTAATTGTCCCTTTACCCTTTGATCCTGGAACAGTTGTTGCACATCTATTCAACATTCTCTATAACAACCAAGACCAGTTCGACGAATCCGAAACTTTTTGTATTGAAAACAACGTAGAACTACCGATTCTTGAAACACTATCCTTTATACTTGCAGACAAAGAAGTAAAACTTAAAATTTGTCAAAATATTGTGACAACCCCTTCACAAGACGAGATTCCCGTTATACTGCAGCAGTACCACTGCGGCAAAAATAACCTTCATCGTGGAATTAACGAGACCATCCGACGCATAAAAGAAAAGTATAATTGGACTGGACTAATCAAAAGTGTAGAGCAATTTATTAAGTCCTGCGTAACTTGCCAAAAGGTAAAGTTCTGTAGAAAAAACTTAAGTGCTCCTTTTGTCATAACTGAAACACCAAAAACGCCCTTCGAACGTATCAACATTGATATTTTCGAATATCCAACCAGAAACTACGCACTGACTATTAGGGATGAACTCACCAAATTTACTCAGGCTTACCCAATTGGTGACAAAACAGCTAAAAATACAAAAAACACCCTTCTAATATTCTTCCAACATTACGGTACACCTCTTCGCATCCATTGTGATTATGGACGTGAATTTGATAACACTCTCATAAGGGACCTGTGCGAACTATATGACATAAAACTATCCTTTTCAAGTGTCCACCATCCCGAATCAAGTGGTTCTATCGAAAGGTTTCACGCGCTTTAGCGGAAATGATAAGGGCAAATACAGCTGAACATCCGGATGAACATCCATTCAACGTCCTCCCCTACGCAGTTATCTGCTACAACAATACTAAAAACAAGACTACCGGTTTCACGCCCTATGAACTTATCTTTGGGCACACTTCTAGTAGACCCCCCGAAACAATATACGATCAGGAAAAACTCATTTCCAAATATGTTAGGGACCTTAACAACAGAATGAACTACTATTATAGACTTGCCCGCGCAAAAACCGACCAACAAAAACAAAAATCTAAAGTTTGATTTGACAAACATGTTTCGACTAACCAACCAGAATACAAAGTAGGCGACAAAGTATACGTGAAAGAATCTCAGATTAAAAGCAAATCTGAAAACAAATTCAATGGACCGTTTGAAATCACCGCGATAAGAAAAAACTCTGCCACCTTTATAAACTTACAGACTAACCAAATCAGTAAAATTAACTTTGACAGACTAAAACCATATTTTGAACGAATCCCTTCATTTCAGATTCTGTGGACTGTTTTCAGTCGTGAACCTCCAACAATACTCTCTTACACCCGTTAACAATACAATAGGAGTTTTCTTCCATGAAGAAGGCACACTTAAAATTTCAAACGACAAATGGTCACTTCTTGTCTTCAAAGACCTCAGCCCTTTCAGAGGTGCTATTTCAAATAACGACGCCATACTAAACCGAATTTTAGAGACAATCAACGAAAACACAACTAATACAAAATCATTTAAACCAAAAATACAAACACATGTTAGCCTTTTGAAACAAATTTCTAAATCCGTTAACTCAAAATATACAGACATCTTCGCTGACACTCAAACTTACCCTACTAACAGAAGAAAACGCGGACTTATTAACGGACTGGGATCAGTTTGGAAAGCTATTTCAGGAAACTTAGACGCAACAGATGGTGAATACATAAATGACTGTATAACTAAAATTACTAAAGACCAACACCAAATTCAGGACTTAGTAAAGAAACAAATATCTGTAACAACCTCAGTCATTACGAGCCTCAACAACACTTTACAAAAATTTCAATCCGAGGAGAAACTATTCTCGAATAACATCGAAAAAATAAGGCAGTCAATTTTATACATTTCAAATGATCTTGATTTTCATGAATTTCAAATCAATATCTTGGATCTGTGTGAAAGCCTAATGGAGAGTTACATATTTATCGAAAACACTCTCGATGATGTTTTAACTGCAGTCTCTTTCGCCCGCTTAAAAATTTTACATAGTTCGATCATAACCCCAGTAGATTTGGTCGATTCCCTTCAAAAGATTTCTCAGTCACTACATGAAAATAATTTACCACTTCCTATTTACAGTTCAAATATTGCTCAGTACATTGATTTGATAGAATTAGAAGCTTTTCAAATCAACACCAAAATCATTTTTGTACTCAAAATTCCTTTAGTTGATCCTGAGATTTACACCCTTTACCACCTTTATCCGATCCCAATTTTGAATGATCGAACAGGGTTCCATCATGTACTTTCAATAAAGACAAAATTTATCGCGAGAGATGACGATTCGTTATTATACGCATCCTTCGAAGACCTGGGTGACTGCAAGATTTTAACTAAACATCATAAGATTTGTTCCAAAGCCATATCACATCCAATAAACAAAGACGCTAAATTGCAGATTTTATCACGTCTTGAATTGTATAAATACTTAATAATTAGCGGTCTCGTTGGAGATCATTATAGTAACTTGTGTAAGGCGTAACTCTGCCTGTTTAAAATTTGAAATTTGTATTTAAGTGAAAATATTTTTTTTAACTTAAATTTAAAAGAGTTAATATAATATATATATATATATATATATATATATATATATATATATATACAAACATTGCTCGTATTATAGTATTAGATACCAGCAAAAAAAATTTCATTCTAATAAATATATTAATTTTGTGGTTGCCATATTTTAAATTAGAGACCTGATACATCAGAAGTCAGAACAGTAAGATGTAAAATATATATTTTTTCCTAAATAATCTATGAAATATTCTAAAAATAACTGATGTGCTGTTTAAAATCCACACTCTTGCTACATAAGAGCCACCCTAATTTAACGCATCTTGAAGGACACTTTTTAATACATATTAAATTAAACTATTTTAGATCAGCTATTTTGAAAAAAAATCTCTTATAATTAAAGCGATCTCGTTATATATTGCGTGATTGTTAAATTAATGAAATAGGTTTAAAATATTAATATATATTCAAAATAATTTGGTCAAGTGCGAGTTGATCTCGCATACTAAGGGTTCCGTACCACCTTCAAGATTCTAATATTCCAGTTCCAGACAAGCAGGGAATGAGTGCATTTTCTTTTTACCCTAATATATTTTAAAGGAAGCGTTTTAAATTTATAAAAAATATACACTTTGATTTTCCACACATTTCCAATTAAAAATATGAAAAATATATATTTGTATTCCTCATAATCAGCCCTTTCTTTGATGTATTGCATGATGAGTTAAAAAAATATTTTTTTATTTTCCGTTTAATTCTATAATTTGGCCCCTAATAAAAATGTAGGTCTTATAGTTTGAGGAATAACGGGGGGAATGAGTAATTTTTTTAAATATTTTTTTAATATATTTTAAAATATTCGTTTTAAAAATATGAAAAACATATATTTGTGTTCGTCTTAATGAGCCCTTTCATTTGATATATAACAAGATGGGTTAGAAACAAATTTAATTTTATATTTTCCAGTTAATTCTATAATTTGTCCCCCAAAATGAATATTAGGGGTTTCTCGTTATTTTTCCAGTAAAGTTCAGGTGAGGGGTTATACCTCTATTTTTTTTCTTATATTTTCCAGCTTATGGTTTCGGAGATAAGAGGGGAATGGGTCAATTTTTTTATATTTTTGTTAATATCTTTTAATTAATTTATTTTTAAAATATGAAAAAAATATATTTGTTTTCGTCATAATGAGCCCTTTCATTTGATATATAACATGATGGGTTAGAAACAATTTTAATTTTATATTTTTCATTTAATTCTATAATTTGCCCCCAAAATGAATATTAGAGGTTTTTCCTTATTTTTCCAGTAATTTTCAGGTGAGGGGCTATACCTCCATTTTTTTTCAAAATTTTCCAGCTTATGGTTTCGGAGATAAGGGGGGGAGGGAATGGGTCAAATTTTTTAATTTTTGTTAATATGTTTTAATTAAATTATTTTTAAAATATGAAAAACATATATTTGTTTTCGTCATAATGAGCCCTTTCATTTGATATATAACATGATAGGTTAGAAACAATTTTAATTTTATATTTTCCATTTAATTCTGTAATTTGCCCCCCAAAATTACTATTTATAGTTTCGGAGATAAGTGGGGGGAATGCGTAAATTTTGGTATATTTTCGTTAATATCTTTTAAACTATTTTTTTAAATATGAAAAAATACATTTGTGTTCCTCAGAATGGGACCTTTCATTTGATGTATTACATGATGCGTTTGAATTTTTTTTATTTTTAAATCTTCATTTAATTCTATAATTTGCCCCCAAAATTAATGTTAATGGTTTCTCCTTATTTTTCGTATAAAGTTCGGGCTACGTTCTATATTTACTATTTTTTTCAAAATTTTAGGATCAGTAGTTTCGGAGATCAGTGGAGGAACGGTCGATTTTTTTAGTTTTTCCCCCCAGAAGAACCCCTAAAATCAAAATTTCTTCTTTTACGATATTTACTCCTGATCGGGTCACCAAACTATAAAATGATACCAAATTTCAACCTCTTCCGTCCAGTAGTTTAGGAGAAAATTGCTGTGATGTGACAGAGGCAGAAATCCGGAGTGACAGAGGTTACATCCCACTAAAAATCTTAATTATTGAACGAATGTTCTGTCGGATATAACTAAAATCGGTAGTATTATATATGCAGTAGCATAGCATCCAAAGTGTCACTAAAAATTTCATAAGCTAATCAACAGTTCAAGTGCGATTTTAATCTAGAAAACTTGGCAAAAAAATTTAACGTATACGCTGTATATTTTATCCGCGCTCTGAAATTCCATTAAAGTTGTATCCTATCTTATGCATAAATATGTTATGTATTCAGTCAATTTTCCTTATCGGATATGCGCTTTTAAATTTTAGAGAAAATATTGCTACGAGGGACTTTCATATGCAGGAAGTGCTCAGTATCACTTTTTGAGTTTATTTTACAAATTCATATCAGATTTAAAATCAATATGGAACATAAATGCATACACAGTGACGTAGAAAATATAACACTCTATTATAATTAGTTTACTACAATCATTTTTAATTATACTAACGTAAGTAAACTATCCGCATTTGTTTCTGCTTCTAATGCGTTGATCAATTTTCACCTGTATCGGGTAACAAAATTCATTTATCAATATTAAACCATACATTTTCCATAGGCGGTAGATCGGGAAATATCGGTGGCCAACGCAATAAATCAATTTAATATACTCCCACTCGTCTCCTTCTGAAATCGATATTGTCACTTTACAAGATTTGTGAAATCTGAGTCAACTCACCCCTGCTGTCTGTCTTTGTCGTAAAGCAGTCCTTTCAGGTGGGCCCAATCAGAGCTCTTAGACGCGTCAACGGTCTGTTGGTCACTCTGGTATTGTTCGTTGTCCGGAGTATATTCTAAAGGTTTCGTACGACTCTCCATTTAGGTGGAAGTCGTTGAATGTCGTACTATTGTCGAAATATTCTCCACGTTTTTTTCTTCTACTTTAGAACTTTCTCTAATAGAGCAGAATAGTGGTATCAATTTGTATTTAGGTAGGTATGTTGCTAATTTTCCGATACACCGTGTGTTCTATGCTATTTTATGAGCAGGTCGAGGAATGCTTGTTTTTGCTCTATTTGCTTTATGAAACTCATTTTTGGATATACCTTATTTACAAGCTAAAAAATATATATCTTCTTTATTATGATGTCTTCCAAGTTCAAGCAGCGGGATTCGCCAGTAAATACATATTTTTCGGAACCAAAACACTTCCCCAGACATACGAACCCCTACCAATCGATACTTAAATGCCCAAGTGGGTGTTGTAATGAAACATTTGACTCTTAGATCTGTCCGATATAATAGATATTGACCATAGACAAAACAAACTTAATAATCTTCAACAAAATGTGTATCATCGGAACCACATATCGAATACCTCTGTATTCGAGTAACTAGAAGCGAAAGCAGAAGGTTACGACAATTATGCGAACCGACCTGAAGAGGGCAGAAGTGACTCTGCAGAAACGTCGTCATTTTACTTTCGATCCCGGCAGGGATCAGTTATCAACTTCGCGGATGAATTCCCGGGAACCACCTAAAACATATATATATATATATATATATATATATATATATATATATATATATATATATAGGTGAGTTTTTTTTATGATCAGTATGGGGATCTCTGAAACTAGCGGAGATAGAGCAATGGTTAAATTGGGAAAAATTTGCAGTTTTACTGGCCCAATTTAATGACACTCGTATTTTTGTAAAAAGTCATGGCTTACTAGATGCTTTTCCCTCTTATTTTGACTTTTAACCTAGTTAGCCATGAAATAGATTGATTTATTAATAACTATTCCAAAAAACATTGAACGATTTTTTTATTACGTATATCAGATGTAAAGTAAAAACTAAATAAGTAGGTACTTACTGAAAAACTTAAGAAATTAAAGTACATAATAATGATTACAATTTATGTTCAAAAAGCCCACCATTGTTATTTAGACAAAAATTGCATCTTTTTAAGTTTGACATTACTGCTTTCCTCACAGACCGGGTATCAATTTCTTCAATTGCTTGGAATACGCCTCCCTTATGTCACCAACTGTCTCATACTTTCTTTTGTATACTTTGTTTTTAGCGCACCCCATAAATAGAAGTCTATAACTGCCAAATCGGGAGACCGGGTGGCCATTCGCGTGGGCCATTTCTTCCTATCCAAGAGTTTGGATAGATATTATCTAAGTCTTACTAATAACGAGTTATGAGCAGGTGCTCCATTATGTTGGAACCACTCAATTTCTAAACGAGTTCTCAAATTCAAATTATGCAACATGTCTTGAAAAGTGTATTACAAGAAATGCAATTAGCGCTCCCCAGTAAGTGATTCGTCATAGATAAAAGGCCCCAGAATAGTAGAACCTATGATACCACACCAAACATTAAAACCAAATTGTATCTGGGGTCATCTTTGTTTTACATGGAAAGGGTTTTCTTTAGCCCAGATATGCTCATTGTGTCTATTGAACATAGCGCAGTTAGTAAATCTAGTTTCATCTGACCATAACACCTTTAATGGAAACTGTGGATTGTCAAGGTAAATGTCTCTAAACCGTGTACAAAACAAAATACGTCGATGTTCGTGACCAGCATGAAAAGTTTGAGAAACTGAAAGTTTGTACGGGTGGAACTTGTGAGCTTTCATTACCTTAACTACAGTTCGTTGAGATGTGCCAGCTTCTGCCGCAATCTCACGTGTTAATGTAGATGGATTTTTATTTACCATTGCCAAAACATTTATTTGTGCTGCTTCGTTAATTTGATTACGTTCCTTTGGTGGTTTAGTAAAAGATCCATATTTGCGTAAACTATCGTAAAGCCTCTTAAATGTACATAGAGCAGGATGACAACGATTAAAATATCTATGACAGTATTCTTCAGTTGCACAAACTGAATTTTTATGGCATATGATCCACCATATACAGCTTTTCTTCGTTAGAATATTCCATTTTAACACGAAAACTTGTCAATATCGACAATATCAGTTCAGCACTACTAATGGAATTACACTCAAATGAGGAAACGTCAAAGTGAAAACAATCTTTTTCATGGCTACGTTAAAAGTGAAAATAAGTGAAAAAAGCATCCATAACTCCACTATTCATATGAATAACTATATCGAGTACTATATCGTTGAAAAGCTCTAAAAATGTCCGATTTTTTGAGTTCAACTATGGTTTCCATTCAAAAAAAGATAAGTTTGTGTCATATCTCGAAAACGAGAACTGGCACGCAAACGAGGACATGACAATCATATTCGGGATACAATTCCCTTCAATTTTGATAATTCAAAATATCTAGTAAGCCATGACTTTTTACAAAAATCCGAAAGTGTCATTAAATTGGACCAGTAAAACTGCAAATCTTTCCCAATTTAACCATTGCTCTATCTCCGCTAGTTTCCCAGATCCCCATACTGATCATCAAAAAAAAACTCACCCAGTATATATACTCGAAATACAGCCGTAAACTTGAAAAAAAACTCGAATTTAGACAAATTTCATATTCCGGATTGCAAAACAAACTACTCCACATAGATATCTTAGAAGTTATAATCTCAAGCCAACTAAAAAGAATGTTAAAATATACGCCAGACTACGTCGGACCGTAGCCCAAATATATCAGCAGCCGCATATTTTTCCAGCAAAGCTATAAATGTCATTTTGGAACGTGCATAAGGAAACAAAGTGTTCGAAAGCAATGAATATCTATGTTATCATCTCAAAGAGAGAGTTTACGGACGTCCAGTTTGCATGATTCAGACTTGGAAAAGTTCCGCGAAAGAACATATATTACTATTTATTTCGTTGAGTTCGAAAGTTACTTTATGGAATGGTCAAGCTCTAGCTGCGGAATTGATAGTGGGCATGATAAAACTAAGGAATATCAAATACATTAATTTTACAACTACATACATTAGAATTGCTATTTTTGTTTTTAATTTATATGTAATCAGTAGAACAAAACTCACTACAAACAATGTTAAACAGAAACTTTTCTTTTATAATCGGTTGGTAATTTTTTTTAATAAAAAATATGAGTATACTAACCATGAGAGTATCATTTATTTATATAAACACAAACCGAAGCAGGATGAGAAACAATTAACAAGTTTGCAAATGTAGTTTCAGGAAAGAACAATAGCCTTGGAAAACATAAATGTCCTAAGAATCTGAAATCAAGAAATGTAAGAGAAAACCAAACAGATATACTAATGAATTATACCAATCTTGGATCGAATATGACCCCATATTGGCTAATTAGATCCTTGCCAAGTTACAATCAACCTCAAAATCTACTACTACAGTCAAATGTCGAGTTCTGTTATCCCCTATCTGGAGCTCGCCATCTGCCTCGTCCTGTATTGACATGGATTCGTCTGTGACTGTCCTTAGCTGGATGGTTTGTTAATTGCCCAGATTTTAGATGGTCAAGACTTTGGACCTGGCAATGGATACGGCTGCTGTTAGCTCTGCAGAATCCTCGAATAGGTACTGCCTTGGGGCTGAAGAAGGGTTAGTTAGTCAACACATTCATCCTCTTATGTTAACTGAATGGCTGTTTCTGATGGTAGATTAGTTACATTACCACCCCCGATTCGCGACTGATCAGATGCTCTGTACATGAGTAATGATAACATACCTCTCAGGGTCTTCATTTCGGTCTGTCAACTCAATGATTTCGTTTATTACAGATAACACTATCTGAAAGCATGAATCTAATTGCTTGTGAGTAAAAGAAACTGCTCGTACCTTTAGTTTGGACATAGACATGTTCACGGCAGCCTGTACTCCCAGCACACGCAGCATGACTTCATTACTTAGCTTTACTTCACTGTCTTAAATTTCTTTTATCTTGAACATCTCTGATACCATTTACAAAACTTTGCGCGGCCAATTGGTCTTTAGAGATTTCTGGTAGATCTGGATACGATATATGTGTTAAAAATATAATATATGCTTCAAATTATTATAGAATGTATCCAGATTTTTGTTTTCCCCACTCAGTTGGAATTGGTGTACCTAACTCAGTTAGGTTGTCATATCTAATGAGCTTCTTCAACCACAGTGTTCTGAAAGAGTTCTAATGTTGGACTAATAATAAAGACTTTTTATGGACATCCTTCAATTAGCTGCGACCATTACTTCAAATTGTCGTTTGTACATAGACCAAGACAAAGTACCATTAAGGGTGCATTGTTTTATAAAAGAGTCTGGTACTAACATTTTTCCGACATTTTCCTCTCTGCAAATTTTGTTGTATTTTTTTAATTTACTTTGGTATACGTTGAATATCTCCACATTTTGGGTTGTAATGAGTTCTTGATCATTGCTTTGAATATAATCAATTCAATTTACTTTGTTTTAGAGAGAATCCTCTAAACTTTTAGTACCTTTATTTCATCCTTTATCTGCTTTATGTCTGATCCCAATATGTGTATTATCTGGTTAACTGTTCCATGAATTTTTATTACTAATTGCATTAGTTGTTCACATCTTGTTTCTTTTTCTAATATTTTAAGTTTATCTTGTCCATTTTCGTCCAGTATTTTAAGTCTATCTTTCTTTCTTCTAATTTCAAAACCATTCCTTCAAATAAGTTTTATGGTTTTCCACAAAAATATTTGCACTAAATTATCTTCAATTTATTACCTAATCTCTCTGTTTCTTTTTTATGTCGCGGTTCCAAAATCTTATTTAGTTCAAGTTGAACAATCATCCTTTTAAAAAATTCCTCCATCTCACTGTCAGTAATTGGTATCATGCTCAATGATTTTTTTTTTCATTTCTATTTATTCCACCTTCTGATAACCAAGTTTTATATGTTTCGTGGGCTTGTACATTATTATTTAACTTTAACGTAGCGTCGTTCAAAAATATAACACTAAATACTTTAATTAGCATTACTGTCACTCACTTAAACTATCAACTGTCCGTCATCTCTTTATTCCCAACTAACTTCTGGAATACACTTTAACAATTCCTTCCTTTCTTTTTCTAACATCTTGTTAATTTTTGACTCTAGATAACGTTTGTTTTACGGACAATTGTATTTTCTCAGATCGATTTTTGCTCTTTATGAAATTCGATATATTTCAGATCTTTTCAACAACTTTAGTGGCGCAGTATAGAGCATACTTTTAATGGTAGTTTGGACAGTTTTAAATAGCAGGTGTTATAAATGAAACTTTGTAACAATAGAAAAGATAAAAGCCCGTGCCTAAAATACTCTTTGCTTACCGATAAACGTCTGCATTGTAACTAAAAATACACTGTCAACAATAAAAAACTTTTTCAATAATATTTCCTGTGTATTTGGGTGTACTCATTCCGAAAAAAATGTCGTATTATCCATCCGTAACTCACATTTCAATATTAAGTAAAATGATTAAAACTATATTGTAAGTTAAAACTAGAATTAATTTGTTCTAAGCTAATAAAAAAACATTTATTTGAACCTAGAACATCTATTTGCCATTATAGCACAAGAGCTGAACAGTTTACTCCATATTTTCGACAGAACAAGAATTTAGCATTGCATGTAAAAAAGAAAGATTGGAAACTTTTTTGACCCACCAAAAACAAGTTTAAAATGTGGATTATTACACAATGGAAATACTTATGCTTCATTGCATGTTGCTCTTTCAGTTCACATGTGGACAACTTACGAAAATTTTAGATAAAATTAACTATGAGCTTATGGTTGGATGCTGTGTGGAGATTTAAAAGTTGTTTCCATGTTACTTTGTTTAAAAAAATGGATTTACTAAATGTCAATGTTTTATGTTTCAGTGGGACAGCAGATTGGTCAAACAAACAATATCCCAAAACTTTAACACCAACAACCAAAAAACGTTTTATATACAACTTTTATTGTTTCCAAGAAAATTCTTAACGATATTACACGTAAAATTGGGCTCAATGAAATTATCTGTAAAAGATTTTCCTGAAGATGGTGATTGTTTTAAATATTTATATGGAAAATTTCATAATTTATAAGAAACTAAAATAAAAGAAAGGAATTTCCTTTCCAACTTCAAAGCAACAATAAGTAAAAAGGAAAGGGAGACCTGGATATCATTTAAAGAAGTAGAGACTAAGTTCTTGAGTAATCTCAGAACTCCGAACTATAAAATTATCGTAGCTTACATGTTAAAAAAATTAAACTCTTGGTTGTCTGATGAGCCTTAAAGTCCACACCTTGCACATTCCGCTTGACTGTTTTCGTGAAACATAGGTGATGTGACTGACAACAAAGGGAGACCGTTTCATCAGGACATAAAAGAGATGGAGAAACGATACCAGGGGCGGTGGAATAACAAAACGATTAGTAATTACTATTGGTCACTTCATAATGCATCTTCTCGACAAAAAACTATTCAAGAAACTTTACAGAAAAACTAAATAGGAAATACAGATAAATTAGCATATAATATTCACATGTTATTAATTAGACTAGTGGTCGCCCAGTGGTCGAAATTCGACCCTATTTCATCAAATTGTGAACATTATTGAAGTTCGTTTATCAAAAGTATATGTCTATCAGAAATCATGAAATCATGAAATCGTATATACCTAACTTCCCATAACAAATCAGTAAATGTATTTAATTTCTTTATATTTTAAATACAGATCGTTAAAATGTCAATGACATGTTTATTTTAGGTAAAAGTCTTGTAATAAAACCAGGAATTTGCAAGAATTGAACCATGTAATAATAACTAAATTGTTTATAAAATAAAATGCATGAACACAAAACAGTAACTAACTGATTCCCTACCTAAAAATAATATATTCAAATATGTAGTTATAATTTTTAAAATAAAAAAATAAATCCCTTTAAAAATATTAACGTTATATTAAATAATAATAATATATAAATATTAGGATGTTTATAGTTAAAACATTAATTTGAGACTGAAAAATTCTGAATAGTCTGTAGGATTACAGTAAGTTAATACCTTTTAAACTGAAATTAAAAACGAAATAAAAACCTTCATTCTGACATTTCACAGCTAACGATTTCAGCTCGTAAGAGGAAATGGAAATCAACCAACTCAAAAGTTAGTATGAAGGTGTTATACCTACTATTACATTCCAGACAACTACAAAACATAAGTACATATTAATAAACCTTCAGCCAAAATTTTAAGATTCAATATAATTTCATTAACTTAGATGAAACACATAGTAAGCAATGACTTTCTGTTTTGTATGGAAAATATAAACAAACATAAGCACCTGCTGTTAATTAATGATAAATAAGTAATACTCACATTTGTTAAAGACTTTTCGTAGTGAATGAAGCTGAAATTTTAAACGTCACACATTGAATTTGCAACTTATCTTTACCATCGTGCTGTAATAATCTTACACTAAACAATATTCTCAAATGTCAAAATTCAAATCAAGGCGCCACAACAAAGGTAGCCATGAGCGGGGCTGACAGATCTTAATTTTTGTCTTAAATATTACAATCAGTGCATTAATTCAAATTTTTTGTAATCTTATTCAAATTATATAAAATCTGTACGGTAGAAATTAAAATAATCTTTAAATTGAAAGTATAACTTTAAAATTAATAAAATATTATCAGAAATAAATTCACCAAATGCAACATAATTCTTACTTTAGTTGACAAACCATATTTACAAAGTAATGAAAGTTGCAAACTTGGGAGAGCCCAATGAATGGCCATTATTATGTAATGTAGTACATTTTCCTGGGTTCTATTTCAATAGCCTGAAGATATAGAATAACTTTAGGAAGGGGTCAAAATGTGTTACTTTTTAGTTTAATTCAATTCGTCTTTCACATTCGAATCAATCTATCATACGATTTTCTCTCCAAGCAATCTGGTGACACTGTTACTATATGTTGGCATTGATAGTATGGACGTAAATAATGATTTTTTTATTATACTATATTTAATGAATGAACCAATATTATAAAAAAATTAGCATCCTGCACTGAAGGTCGTCAATTGCTACTAAATAAAACAAAAATAAAGAATATCGGTTGACAGACAGAGGAGAAAATGGTACTTAACTGTTTTGTCTATTTATATATAGATGTTATTGTAAAAGAAAATTGTAACTAAATAAAAGAAATTATGTATTTTTAATTTATATAAATCAATTTTCCCCATTTCTTCAAATATACAATCGATTACATACAGTAAGAGAATGGTGGGTGATAAAAATAAAACTGCTATCTAATATGAAACCATATCCTAAAATATATAAAATTGAAATATATTTGTTTAAAAAGTTGTAACAAAATTTTGGTTAGTCTATGTTATCTAAACCGTTTTACAGCTCAATTGCTACCGTGAGTAATCTTTCTTGTAATGTAATAAAATAAAAATTTATACCCAATTGACTAGGAATGGAAAAACATTTCTCATAGCTTATTTTTAACTCTAAAACATTTTGTCCACAGAATTCAAGTGCTTATAACTTTGCAGAAACACAAAGCTTCGTCACATATTCTTTATTGTTTGTTCTCCTATGTGGAAACTTGAAATTGTAAAATTAAATCAAGCAGCGCCACACTATTTATAACCAACTCCGTACTGTCGCTACTCACGTATCCTTGTGTAGACCCTAATTTAATGCCTCATTTAAATTTTACCCGTAAACCATTAGCCGGCACCACTTCATCTAAAACTTAATCAACAGATAACACCCCGTAATTATCTCTCTTTCGTGATCCAAATTTTAATTTCGTGTCTTCTCGTACGTAGAAGGAACAAAGAGGATTTGCTCTCGTTGCAGGATTTTCAAAGCCAGATCTGAGCTTCTAGCTGGCCTGGCCCGTTCGTCGTATGCAACGATGAATTCACATGCTTCGCACTTTAGATAATGTTACGTGGAATAATTTTATGTCGCTGGTCAGCAGCGTTCGTACTAATCCGAGCTACATAAATTCAATTGTTATATCCTGAGATAGCGGAAGCTAAACCTAGATTCGGAGTAGTTTCTGGGTAAAGAGGTGGAGACGCAAGTGGAATGTGTTCGGAATCCTGAACTGGGTCAAGGTACGTTATTTCAACTTCAAGTAAGAATACTTAGCTTTTTATGAGGCAAAATAAAGTTTACATATTTGTATAAATACAAAGTTTTTGTACCCCAACACCAAGCTTTTATTCTTATACTCAGCGCTCGCCGTTTCATGAAGTTAACCAAAACTACAACTATTTACAATTCTCTCTTAATATATAGTGCCAGTCAAAAGTCCCCTCCTTCCTTTTGAAAGGCAATACCTACACTAATGGAAATGTGAATGGTGAAAATAAACGTTTGTATACTTTTCTACTAGTGATAATAGAAAACGTAACAGTAATAGATGGCGTTTCCAACCAGTCTGTCATGATATTCTCTATCCAGGTTACGTCTTACTGCACCAGAATAATGCCAGAAGTATCATCTTGTTGAAATGTTATTTCCAAATTACCAAATTCATCTGGATTATCAACCGGAATTTCAAGATTGGGTGGCTACATTGCAATTTTGACTTCCCTAGATACACCTCAACGCCATTTTATTGGGGAAAAACAAGTCCAACTATGAGATTTCCCAAAATGCCTGCCCAAAGAATTACTTTTTTTGGAAATTGAGTATGTTTTTTCCGAAACATGTGCGGATTTGTGTCACGCCAATACCGTAGATTTTGTGTGTTCACATTTCCATTAAGGGAAAAAGTACTTTCGTCAGTAAAACAAATGATGTTTGTGTAACGGTGGTTTAGATTAATTTTGTAGTAATTTCACAAAATTCCAGTTTTCTGTTGGGGTCGTCATCTGAAAGTTGATGCCCCATTTTTAATTTGTAAGGATGAATTTTCTTTTCTACCAACACCCTAGGTACTATACTTTGACTAACTTCACAGACAGACCAATATCCCTAACTATTAGATCGTTTTAAACGAAGACTCCTTATATGTACGATGTGTGTATTTCAACTTATAATAATTGGCTAAATTATTGGTGACCTTATCATCTGTTGCATTATAACTTGCGACATCCCTATGTGAAATTAGCAGTTGCAGGAAAATCATAATGAATATGTCTTGTTTAAAAATTCTTCAAACTTCAAATTTTGGAAAAGTGGAATATCTATTGTGTACTTGTCAAAAAAAGTTGAAAAAGTTTACATGGCTGTGTCCATTATGCATAAGGATATTTTGGGCTATGTAAGTCGTATAACGTACTACTACATTTCTGTTCGTAAACATTTACTGTCATTTAATGAAATGCAGTATCATTGGGTAATTCCAAAATTCTTATCAGAAATTTCATGAAATTACCTAACGGTCTATCTATTAAGGTTATACATACAAAGAAAAATGAAGAATGAAAACTACCTGAGTTCAAAAAACAGGCACTGGAAGTTGAAATAAAACATTTTTAAAAAAGCTATGTACACTTCCACCTATAACTAAGCTAAAGGTAAAAATAATTATAACAAATACAACTCTACCAAATAAATAACACATTCAATGTTTTGTTAGGTAACTACCAGGCAAAAAACCTATTTAAACATTAAAGGGTGCTCATTCTGTACCAATTAATTAGTGACTACCAAACTCTAGTATATTTTTGAACCGGTGCAGCAAGAAGAATCAAGTTTGATGAAGTTAGTAAATAAGTACGCAATGAAGGATTTTGTACCAGTCATTACTATATGATATTATCGAATCTAATTAATCGAATCTGTAATTTAAATCTGTAGTCAGCCGTATAATGTGCTATAGTAGATTATATCAGTACTCCGGTATATAATATATGCGAAATGTTCTTTAAATCGGGTTCTAAGTAGCTCAACGTGTTGCATAATATTTCAGATCACAGTCATTACATTTGACGACATATCATCCCGACTTTTCGAACTCGATGAATTGATCTTTTATATATGAAAAAATAGATGTCTGTAAGCGTGGTTTTTCATTACCCTTACAGAGTAAAGTGTAAATTTTCCTATCATTCTAGTACCCTGTAAACTAAAAATCTAGCGCTGGCAACTGTTTTACAGTGTATCGAAGCAAGTAAACAATGCAGCAGTGCTTGCTTTTTAGGGTTCCGTATAATTATACAATATACGGATACCCTTATAATATCACTCAGGATTTCTGCCTCTGTCACAAAGCCATATTCTAATACTGACGGAAAGGTTGAAATTTGGTATCAATGTATAGTTTGGCGATCCGATCAGGAGTACAAATCGTAAAGGAAAAATTTTGATTTTAGGGTACTTCTGGGAAAAAACTAAAAACGACCTTTCCCTGATCTCAAATACGAGCTAAATTTTTAAAATAGGAATATAACTCGAACATACAGGAAAATAAGGAGCATATGGTAGTTTTTCCCCTCAGGTAATATATCAATAAGGTTTCATTCTGAGGAACACAAATGTTTTTTCAAAAAAAAATAGTATATTTAAAAAGATATTAACGAAAATACCACCATTTACCTGAGAAAACTATGAGCAAAATTTTGAAAAAAATAGAAATATAGAGCGTTGCCGAATTTACAGGAAAATTGGAAACATTAATGTTAATTTTGGGGGGCAAATTATAGAATTAAATAAAAATTTAAAATAAAAAAAATTTCGCATCATGTAATATATCAAATGAAAGGTCTCATTAGGAACACAAATATATTTTTTTCATATTTAAAAAAAAATATATTAAAAAGATATTAACGAAAATTTTACCATACCTGAGTTCCATTTTATAAAACATGTAAATTTTGAAAAAAATAGAAATTATAGGTCTGCCGAACTTACCAAATATAATTTTGTGGGTGCAATTATAGATTAATTGGAAATATAAAATTAAAAATAATTTCTATAACTTCATGTTTATATATCAAAGAAAGGTCTCTAGAGGAACAAATAATTAAAAAACTAAATTCAATATAGTTTTCTACCTAAGTTTACTGGGAAAAGGAATAAGAATTAAATGTATAATTAAAGTTAAACATCATGTTAAAAGGTGCTCATTCAAAAAACAAATTACCCCCTAGTCTCCCCCCAATATCTCCGAAACCATAAGCTGGAAAATTAAAAAAAAATATGTATAGCCCTCCCCTGACTTTACTGGAAAATTAAGGAGAAACCTAATATTTATTTGGGAGGGGGGCAAATTATAGGATTAAATGGAAAATTAAATTAAAATTTGTTTCTAACATCATGTTATATATCAAATGAAAGGGCTCATTATGACGAAAACAAATATATTTTTTTCATATTTTAAAATAAAAATTAAAAAATAACAAAATATCAAAAATGTACCCATCCCCCTCTATCTCAGAAACATAAGCTGGAAAATTTATTTGAAAAACTATGAGGTATAGCCCCTTACCTGAACTTTACTAAAAAATAAGAAAAAACCCTATTTTTTGGGGGGCTAATTATAGAATTAAATGGAAAACATAAAATTAAAATTGTTTCTAACCCAGCATGTTATATATGAAATAAAAGGCTCATGATGAAGAAAAACAAATAATTTTTTCTATGTTTATAAAATAAATTTTAAAAGATATTAACAAAATATAGAATTTTACCCATTCCCCCCCTTATCTCCGAAACATAAGTGAAATTTTGAAAAACTGGAATTTTTACGTATACCCCTCACCTGAACTTTTGGAAAAATAAGAAAAAACCCTAATATGTCATTTGGGGGGCAAATTCATAGAATTAAATGGAAAATAAAAAATATAATTGTTTCTAACAGGTCATATAATTTTGTATCAAATCCCAGGGTCATTATTACAATTACAAATATATTTTTTTAATTTTTTTAAAATTAATATTTTAAATCTATATATTTAAAACTATTTTAAAAAAATACCCGTTATTCCCAAACTCTAGACCTCATTTTTTTGTTTATAAAAAAATATGAAAAAAAATACTAATTATTAATTTATTAATATTAATATTATTAATTAATAAAAGAGGAAAATTTAAATTACTAGAAAACCCCCATAGTATTTTAGGGAAATATTATACAATTAAATGAAAATAAAGATTCAATTTTCAAACGCATCATGTAATATATCAGTAAAGGCTCATTATGTGAATTACAAATATATCATATTTTTAAATCATTTGTTTAAAAGATATTAAAAATATTAAACATAACTAATTCCCACTTTAGAAACTACACTATTTAAAATTTGAAAAATATATTTTTTTATATTTTAAATAATTGCTAATACAGATTTAATACATATAATAACTTTGACCTATGTTTGCCCTTTATCTTCAATCTACAGAGTCAAAATTCAGACACATTATATTATAAAAGGCATTCTGATTTATTAGAAAATAAAACTCTATGTTACTTTTTGGGGGCCAAATTGAAAATAGATGTCTGTAAAAAATCAAGCGTGGCTTTTCAGATAAAATAAAAAGTCACCCTTACAGAGTAAAGTGTAAATTTTTCTATCATTCTAGTACCCTGTAAACTAAAAATTTAGCGCTGGCAACTGTTTTACAGTGTATCGAAGCAAGTAAACAATGCAGCAGTGCTTGCTTTTTTCTTCTCGCAAGATAATGCCTTTGCAGTCAAGAGACCGGTAGACAAACGTCGTACGCGGCCTCGCATTATGCCCTTCAAACTTATCCGCAACCTCTTTAACCGTTTTCGCATATAAAAATGCAGGCTAGACGTTAACAAGATTGGGGTATCCTCAAACTGTCAAAAAGTCACTCTTCCATCGAACCTTCCTCTTTATATATTCTCAAGTATTACGACACATATCGTCCTGCACCGCAAAGTTATTCTCCATCCCTCGTTATCAACAAACGTTCTGGGGTATGCGATCGACCTGTGACGTAAATTGAACAAAACCCAATTTCCTAAAAGCGATCCATTTACCTACAAATGCAAATATTGTGGTTGTACGTGGCTAAGTGTTCACATATAGTTAGACAATGTTCTCTGGTTTATAGACAGCTTAAAACAATGTTGCATATGATTATAAAGTCCACGATCCCGTTCTACGGCTGGAGTTTCACTAACAATGATATTTGCAGCGAAGTTTCACGGTAGTTTTGCCCGTGAATTCAGCGATGGCATATTTACGAGGCCAATTTACTTGGCACTTGGATATAAGCGGGAGAACGAGAATGTGATAGTTGTTTTGAAAGCAATACGGTACGGAAGAACCTATTGCACACTGAGATACGTGTTTGTTACACACACCCAAACTTACATTGAATCACCCTCTAATTATAAAAGATAATAAAAAGTATTTGCATCTGTGTAACAGGATTGTTATTTCAGTGTCAGTATTATAATATCATATTTGTTGAATGTGATAGGAAGTCCAAAGGGGAAGAATTATTGCTCCGTCAGAACAGGGTATGACGCCAAAGGAAATTCCACGAACGGTCGGAGTTACGCAAGGGGTTATTTCGAAACCCTAAAAAAGGTTTTTGGAATTGGGAACACTAAAAACTAGAACCAGGTAAAGTAATGGAAAAGATACTACAGCACGACAAGACCGGTTCTTAGCTCAAACAGTGCGATAAAATACAACAAAACCCCATCCAGAATTAAAACGGCAACTTTTGCCAGCTATCGGTGTTATAGTTTCAGTGGTAATTATACGGAAATAACGCCGCAGGCGCGACTTGTTCAGTAAAAGACAGTTAAGGGTTCCACAGGTATCTCCGCAAAATAAAATAATGGGAAAACTGACTTCATTCCCATTAGAAAACACTCCGAAGTCCGAGAAAATAGTCCTACAACATGTCGTCAGCTTTTGAAAAGTTGTTGTCGGCGATTCTTTCCGATTGGTGCTTTTTACTCTCTCGGTTTTATTTGTTGCTAAATTATAGTATAGTTATTGTATTAATGTGATTATCTCGGGAGTCAGTGTTGCTTGGTGAAGTTTGATGTTGGTTGTTAGGGATTGTTTGGTATTCCATTTTGTTTAACTCGTTATTAATAAATTTATTTGGGTAATGATTGGCAGAAAGTATGTTTTTTATAAACGTTTTTTCTTCATTGAATTTATTGATATTAGAACAGTTGGTTTTTGCTCTGTCATATAGAGATTTAATGATACCTCTTTTTACAGAACTTGGATGATTAGACTTAAAGTTGAGATACCTGTTAGTATGAGTTGGTTTTCTGTAAACTTCTGTTTCAAATGTCGATTGTGTTTTGGTTATTAAAATGTCTAAGAATGGTAATTTGTTATTCTGTTCAAGCTCTAGTGTAAACTGAATAGTCGGTTCTGTGTTGTTTATGTCGTTAAGTAATGCATGTAAATCCTCATAAAGTTCTGAAGATCTCCCTTTCAAATTCTTCCAATTTGAAAGGAACTTTATGATTATATGATCTTTAGAAATTTCTGTGCTACCCTGTATATTACAAATAAAATTCTCTTAGTTACGTCAAAAATCAAATAATAAACATTGTCAAATATTTAAATTTACATCTTGAAATTGTACCTTTTTTAATCCATAGTTTCTCAGCCATTGACAACGGGGTCTGATCTAGACCCCGAAGCGTTTGGAATATACAGCAATTTCCTTTAAAGTGTGGTGTTATTTCCCAATAAACACCTAGACATTAAGCTATAATATATATTGAAACAAATAAAAAGTTAAAATACATTTGAAAAATATAGACAAAGAATACAAATTAGAAAGGGAAAAAGAGAAAGGAAGAAAAAAAGAGAGAGATAAGAATATGCTAAAATTTTCAATTGAATTGTAAATCAGATAAAAAAGAAGACATGTCTGAAAATAGTGATCGATTGCACACGGTTTCTAAACGGTTTTTATTTTAAGTCAGCTGAAGTCGGTTCTTTTTTAAATATAAATTATTATCCTTAGAATTGTTTTTTTTTCTATTGATACTAATTATCACCTTAGTGTGGTCTCCACAGTTGTCACCACCTTCAGGATTCATCGTAGACTTCTCAACGAATAAACTCTAATTGTTCAAAGAGAATTAGTCAGAACTAGCCGGAAGTTTTGCTGGCGCTCCGTCGTTTCCGGAACTAGGCGCCCACTGACCGGAGTCAGTTCCGTTCGCCGTCCGGAAGAAAATTCCGTACGTATCCAGCACACTGTACTAATTAATTTTATTCATATTTTACCGCAGCGTAATGCCTTCCGGACCTCGATAAAATATTAAAGCCATCGGATGGAGAAGTGGTCTGTGAGTGTGCATAATCGCATTTACAAATTTCGTTCTATCTCTTTCTCCTTTATGAATATTTTCATGCAAGACACTTTTGTGTCGAGGATTACGTTGTACGTAGCGTTAAAAAATTGAATGTCCCGAGGGAAAAAAGGGGAAGTTTTATATGGCGCGATACTAATGCGAATTAGAATGCATATTCGTTTTTGTACCAGATTATAATGGGAAGTGCATTTTCCGTTAAGCTCAGAGCTTAAATAACATCTGAAGTGTTTACAATATTGAAGTAGATAGTAGAAAATAATAAAAAAACTAAAATCGCGCTTTTACAGAAGATTGAACTGAAAAATGAAACACAACTTTTAATTATTAAGATACCCACAGCGTTAGAAGCTCAAGTAACTCGATAAATATAAATAAGAGAGCTTAAAATAATGGAAAAATAATTAGCAAAAGAAAATGAGCAGCAGTTATTTGTGAATACACGATGGAACAAAAGCTTCTTAAGAAATATACCCCCTCTCTTGATATCAACCTGCCTCTGCTTCTCTTTCTTTGTGTCATTCTTAGTAAAGAATATAAATTTCTCCATTCTGTAAAAAATTAAGTATTAATCCTAATATGTAATTTATTTCTTAATTTAAATAAATTTTGTTGAATTGTAATAATTCGATCCACCTTCACCTGTTTAATATTCTGGTAATATACAGGGTGAGTTTATTATGATCAGTATGGGGAACTCGGAAACTAGCGAAGATAGGGCAATGGTTAAAGTGGGAAAGATTTGCAGTTTTACTGGCCCAATTTAATGACATTTTCGGATTTTTGTAAAAAGTCATGGTCATTCTGTCGATTTAGTCAAATCCCTCTAGCTCCTTTGTTTTTGATTTTATAAAAAAAGTGTCGATATCAAAATTGAAGGGAATTGTATCCCGAATATGATTGGCATGTCCTCGTTGGCGTGACAGCTCTCGTTTTCGAGATATGACACCAACTTATCTTTTTTTTTAATGGAAACCATAGTTGGCTATGATGTCAAAATACCGAACATTTTTAGAGCGTTTCAACGATATAATACTAGATATAGTTTTTCATAAAAATAACGGAGTTATGGATGCTTTTCTCTCTTATTTTCACTTTTAACGTAGGTAGCCATGAAATAGATTGATTTATTAAAAACTATTCCAAAAAACATTGAACGATTTTTTTATTAGGTATATCAGATATAACGAAAAAACTAAATAAGTATGTACTTACTAAAAAACAATTTATGTTCGAAAAGTCCACTATTGTTATTTAGACAAAAATTGCATCTTTTTAAGATTGACATTACCGCTTTCCTCACAGACCGCCTATCAATTTCTTCAATTGCTTGTAATACCGCCTCCCTTAGGTCACCCAACTGTCTCATACTTTCATTTGTATACTTTGATTTTTAGCGCACCTCATAAATAGAAGTCTATAACTGCCAAATCGGGAGACCGGGGTGGCCATTCGCGTGGGCCATTTCTTCCTATCCAAGAGTTTGGATAGATATTATCTAAGTGTTGTCTTACTAATAACGAGTTATGAGCAGGTGCTCCATCATGTTGGAACCACTCAATTTCTAAACGAGTTCTCAAATTCAAATTATGCAAAATGTCTTGAAAAGTGTATTGCAAGAAATGCAAGTAGCCCTCCCTAGTAAGTGATTCGTCATAGATAAAAGACCCCAGAATAGTAGACCCTATGATACCACACCAAACATTAAAACCAAATTTTATCCGGGGTCGTCTTTGTTCTTCATAGCCCAGATATGCTCATTGTGTCTATTGAACATACCGCAGTTAGTAAATCTAGTTTCATCTGACCATAACATTTTAATGGAAACTGTGGATTGTCAAGGCATATGTCTCTAAACCATGTACAAAACAAAATACGTCGATGTTCGTCACCAGCATGCAAAGTTTGAGAAACTGAACATTTGTATGGGTGGAACTTGTGCGCTTTCAGTATCTTAACTACAGTTCGTTGAGATGTGCCAGCTTCTGCCGCAATCTCACGAGTTGATGTAGATGGATTTTGATTTAGCATTGCTAAAACATTTATTTGTGCTGCTTCGTTAATTTGATTACGTTCCTTTGATGGTTTAGTAAAAGATCCATATCTGCGTAAACTATCGTAAAGCCTCTTAAATGTACATAGAGTAGGTTGACGACGATTAAAATATCTATGAAAGTATTCCTCAGCTGCACGAACTGAATTTTTATTGCATATGATATAACATTCCACCATATTCAGTTTTTCTTCGTTAGAATATTCCATTTTATCACGAAAACTTGTCAATATCGACTGTCAGTTCAGCACCACCAATGGAATTACTCTCAAATGTGGAAACGTCAAAGTAAAAACAATCTTTTTCATGGCTACCTACGTTAAAAGTGAAAGTAAGAGAGAAAAGCATCCATAACTCCGTTATTTTTATCAGTAACTATATCGACTATTATATCATTGAAAAGCTCTAAAAATGTCCGATTTTTTGAGGTCATAGCCAACTATGGTTTCCATTCAAAAAAAGATAATTTTGTGTCATATCTCGAAAACAAGAGCTGTCAAGCAAACGATGACATGACAATCATATTCGGGATACAATTCCCTTTAATTTTGATAGTTACTTTTTTTATAAAATTAAAAACAAAGGAGCTAGAGGGATTTGACTAAATCGACAGAATTCGTTTTTTCAAAATATCTAGTAAGCCATGACTTTTTACAAAAATCCGAAAATATCATGAAATTGGGCCAGTAAAACTGGAAATCTTTCCCAATTTAACCATTGCTCTATCTCCGCTAGTTTCCGAGATCCCCATACTGATCATCAAAAAAAACTCACCCTGTGTAACCAGGTCACTTTAATCATAACAGATTAAATGATGTGAACATTATTTAATTAGATATTTTTTAAATATCAAAGCATGTCCTAACTATTTTTCAATATAGTTTAATCTAAAGCATGTTAAAAAGTGTCCCTCAAAATGTATGCATACATTAGAGTGCGCTAATGTAGCAAGAAGGTGGATTTTAAACATCATGCAAAAAGTTTTTATTTCATAGATATTTACAAAAAATACACATTATTTATGGTCACCTCACTGACCTACATTATACAGTGATGGGCAAATGTGTGGAACCAAGCAAATATCTCTGGAATTATTAGAGATATCAAAATGAAATTTGGAAGGTGAATACTGCAGTAGATTGCCTATTTGTTTCCAAATTTTTTTACAATTTTGAAATTCCTGTTTTACCGGAAGTAATGTCGATTTTAAAATTTGCAATGAAACACCCTGTATAGTATTTTAGTTACTGATGAAACATTTTATTGCGAATACAAAAATATCGGGTTTGATATTGTTTACTTCAATACCTACCGAGATATTAACAGAAAAGTAATTAAGGAAAGGAAAAATCTAATATACATTAAAGAAATACATAATCATGATTATTAACTAAATCTAAGTGATTTTCAAAACATTGAAACTTAACTTAACTAAACTTAATGTATTAGATGTTCAAATTGAGCACCGTTTACTTATTGACAATAAGCAAGTCGGTTTTTAAATTCTCTAGTAACATTAGCTATACTTCTGGTATAATTCTCTGGATGTCTTGAGTTATTCTTGCAAAATATTTGGTCTATCAACATAAACCTAAGACTTTAAGTAACCCCACAGAAAATAGTCTAGTGGATTAAGGTCGGGACTTCGTGCAGGCCATTCATAAGTACCCCTTCTTCCAATCCATGTGTGATGAAATGTCCTATCTAAATGATCTCGAACAATGCGAGCGTAATGGGGTGGTGCTCCATCCTGCTGAAACCAGATATTATTTGGTAATTGTCCATTTACCTCCAATGCCGGAATAACTTGTGTCTCCAAGAGCTGTAAATACCTATCTCCGTTTAAAGTTTCTGTTGTTATAAATGCCGGCCCAAACGTTCAATTTTTGGGGATGTTGTGTATGAGCCTCTTGAACCCAATTAGGATTACTTTGCGACCAGTAGCAGCAGTTATGTCGATTAACCGTACCATTTAAACAAAATGTAGCCTTGTCTGAAAACACCACATTTCTTACAAAATTATTATCACGGTTACAAATATCCATCATGGTTTCACAAAATTACAAACGTCTGTCGAAATCGTCTTCAGAGAGTTCTTGAACGAGGCGAATTTTGTATGGATGATATTTTTCTCGCTTTAATATCCTTCCTACTGAACGACGGCTAATTCCATGCATATTGGCGAGGTCGGTAGTGGATAAGTGAGGATTTTCTTCCAAAGATATAGCAACATTTTGAGCTACACCTTCATTAGTTGCACTTTTTAACCGTCCACTTTTTGGTAAATTACTAACTGCTCCACTTGAGTCGTACCTTCGCAAAGTTTTCGTCACTACTGAACGGGATATTTGTGTATTCGGATGAACAATGTTAAAAAGGTCACAAACTTCTTGATGCGTCCTTTTCCTCTCCCCATACCCAATCATCATTAATATTTCTATTCTTTCTCTTTCACTTAATTCGGCCATTTTATGATCAAATTAAAACAATACAATGTTTTTACGTTCAAATAAAAAAAATAACTTATTTTGACAACTGCTGTCACTTCTGCAATGAATTTCATGGACTACTAAACTTGATTCAGATTTAATTTGCGCCTGATTTAAACAAACGCACGTGTATTCGACTATGGAACAAGCAGTGCTGTTGGCTATGACGATATAATGCCACCGATTGGCCAATAGAAATACAAATCCTTACCGAGCGGTTTGTTTATTTCGGGCGTAAATGAAATCTGAACAGAGTTTAGCTACCATCGAATTTTTCCTTTCCTTAGTTACTTTTCTGTTAATATCTCGGTAGATATTGTAGTAAACAATATCTAACCCACTATTTTTGTATTCGCAATAAAATGTTTCATCAGAAACTAAAATACTATACAGGGTGTTTCATTGCAAATTTTAAAATCGACATTACTTCCGGTAAAACAGGAAGTTCAAAATTGTAAAAAAATTTGGAAACAAATAGGCAATCTACTGCAGTATCTACCTTCTAAATTTCATTTTATATCTCTAATAATTCCAGAGATATTTACTTGGTTCCACACATTTGCCCATCACTGTATAAATAAAATTGCTTATGCTATAATATGATATTATGATGATGCAGTAATCGCTTATTTTCAGCTACGTAATTTAATATTGTATAATCATCTTTGTGCACATTGTTGTGTTATTCTAAAATTATTCTGATATGAACATTCAACTAGATAAGACGTATTTTTGTATTCCTTAATTATATTCAAATATTTTAACTTTAAAGTAGAAAGACTTTGTTCTTAGTAGAAAATATTAAAAAAAAACTAAATATTTGTCCCAACAAATATAAGTGATTTTACATATTCTTGGTTGAAAAAAAAACAGTGGCATAACATTAATATTATTTTATACTAGATGGCCCGTTCAGGCTTAGCACGAGCAAGACGTATTTATCTTGAACATATTTTTTCTTACGGCAATTTAACATCCTGTACATTAAAAAAATTGTAAAACCATTTTAACTTTTAATTCATGAAATTTATGTGGCTACAACCGCTTCTAAAAATAAATTATTTTAGAATTTATTATGATGAACTAAACATATTTGACGTATTTGAGATTTTTGATATTTAATATTGTGATTTTCCCGTTTTCCATTTTAGTATTTTTGACATGTGTTACCATTGCCATTTTTGGCATTTTTGACATTTCTGACATTGTTGTCATTTTTTACTTTTATGACTTTTGACGTTTGACTTTTTGACATTTTTGACATCTTTGATGTTTCTGAGGTTTTTAACATTCCTGTAATTTTTGACATTTTTCACATTTTTTGTTATTACTGGGGAATGTGTTAAAAGTCGTTCTAGATTTATATTATTAAACATTGCACTGACCTCTTGTTGAGTTCTCATCTTATCCCAACAACCAAGTAACATAACAACTGCAATCACTTGTTTTATGGACAAACGATTTTTTTAATGTGGAAAAGCAAATTAACAATAAATTTAACTGATAATACTTTCAGAGTGACACTGTCATTAATGTTAGGAAGTGGCATAAATGCAAACACTTTTGTACATTTGACAAAATTTTACAATATTGATTCTAAAAAGGTGTAAAAGTACCGATTTTAAAATTACTAAATATTTCGTTAACAATATTAATTACCAAACATAAGTAAGACTCACTCTGGAATCGTTTTACATTACCTCAAGATTTTACCTGAAAAACGTTTGTTTTGCTTAAAAATAATTTATTCCATACTTTATGCACAGAGTTTATAACAAGTGACTGATACACCGAACTGAAAATTCCAAATGCATGCTACAGAAAAATACCATTTAAACATAATATAAACAATCTCTGTTTCCAACATTTGTCGATTAAAATACTAATAGTATCCTTGATTTAAAACCAGAAATTTTTTTATTACATAATATTGTGATGTCTGGTTTTTAAACATTTTTAATTAATCATGTTCATTGGAAACCTTCTGCAATATATTTACAAGGGTTTATGTATTGTAGATCTCTCTGAAAATAAAGTTCATTACTAATTCGATTTCCCCAGAAAGCAGCAGCAGCAATGCTTGTTACCGAAAGAATGTATGTGCCCCAGTAGCATCCTATCGAATGAAAAATGCAAATAATACCGGTTCAATTTTCCAGATTAAACTGACGCTTTGGACGGTAGCCAGAAAACGAAAATCCACATTTGTACACTTTATGTACATGTCTACACGTATATGTTATAAACTGGTCAACAAAAATTAGAACATTCTAATTTCAGCATAATTTAAAACATTAGATTAGAAAATTGTTCAACCCTATTTTCAAAAAAAAAAAAATCCACGTTTATCTGACTGGTTTTTCTTGAAGAAGATATACAGCATAACAATAAAAACTTATTTTTGTCTAAATTAATTATACTTGCAATAATCGCAATTGGGAGTTTTTGTAACTTTCCAGCAACTGAATTTTATTTAACCGTGTTAGTTTACTTGAAGTTTACAATGCTCTCATTTTACCTGTAAAGAACATAGTCATTATCAAATCTCTGATTACATTCCCTCATCGATTAATTTTCTTTTGGTTTTGTTTTACTGTATATAAATTCACTTTGAAAGGTTGTATTTCGACATTAGACTTCGAATAAATCTTATTGTTTTTAAGGATCCTAGAATTAGTTGCAAATTTATTTATGGGGGAAAGTAAAATTATTTGAAATTAATGTACTGTCAAATATTTCAAGATTAGCTTTTACTTATAATAATATACCCGGATTCTTTATTAGACACTGAAGAATTGGATTTTGTTCATTTTAAATTTTTTTGTCGACTATTTAACGTTTGGTGATGTGGAACACTATATGATATAGTCGTAACATTTTCCACACATATTTTAAAGCATTGACAAAGAAGTCAGATTCGACTTAGAAACGTTTGGTATTTTCTTTCAATATACAGCTGTTTATTTTGATGTGATGTTATAACATAAAAATAATAAATAATATGCTACAAATAACATTTAGAAGACAAGACAAGACTAGTTTAATAATGCCTACATTTTCTCCATTGACTCCATTGAGATGTTACAAATTTATCCGTGCTCCTTTTAATATTAATGTTGTGAAGGACAATTAAGTGTTATCTTTGAGGGTACATACCCTGCGTATTGTTACGAGAATTCATCCGACAGCTGGTGCAATCGGCCATCAACCAGTTCATGGAAGGGACATTATTCCGATAAATTCTGGGAACCCGAAATGTTTGTCTCTCAACAGGCGGACCGTTGCCGTTACTGGGAATTCCCTTAAAGCTTCCAGAACATGATGGAATTTCCAGATGGTTCGTGGAGGTACCAGACAATTCCGAGATTAAGTATATAAATATAAAACAGCTGACGATAGGAGACATTCAGTTTTCGACGGTCGTATGTACAGTTAAGATAAAATGTAAATAGTAGTTTCTGTGAATATAAATTATGAAAAAGTAGTGGAAATAAATTAGAGTTAGTTGGACTGTATTTTTAAATAAATCCAAGAACTGAACTGAACCCGAGTGTGAAAATAAAAACATTACAGTGGTGTCAAGTGTGAAGTGTAGCTTGTGGAACCATTAGACTGTGAAAAATAAATTAATAGCTGCCAAGATGTTTAAAAATCGTTGAATTTGGACGCAATTGAAAGTGACGGACTTAAAAAAGGAACTAGGAAAGAATGGATTTATAATACAAGGCTAAGGATACATAAAGAAGTGTGAACACTAAATTTGACTTTGATTTTGTTATTATGGGGACATGATTGTTGTATGTTTCTTAAATAGATGATAAATTACAATAAACTAAGACTTTAGAAGATAAGGGTACTATTACAAGATTTCTCAGATCTTGAAAGAGTTTAGAAGTACTAGAAAATTCTAAAAAGAATTGCTAGAATATAATTCTAGTCTCTAGAAGATAGCTAGTTTATAATGTCTATAAATGTTAAAAGTTTTGAAAATTCTAGCCTGGGAGACAGGTTTCTACCCTAGGATTTGCAATGAATATTGTGTTTGTACAGAAATTTTGAACTGAAATGCTGCAAGAGAAAATATTCGAAATGAAGCTCGGATGGAAGAGCTAAAGCAGACAATGGTTGAAAATGAAGCCCGAATTGAAGATCTAAAGCAGACGACGGTCAAATATGAAACCCGGATGGACGAACTAAAGCAAACAATAGTTGAAGAACTTAGTCAGACCACAGTTAAAAACGAAACGCGCATAGAAGGGTTAAAACAGATAATGGGGGGGCGAGATCACCAAAATAAAAGAGCAGGTAGTGACAAAACAAAGGGGAGAAACTCCACCAAAGACCGAAAGCAGAAACAGTCTGGAAGTAGTGGATTCGAAAATTGACCTCGAGGGAACAAGGCACAAGATGAATCCCCCGCAATTTGATAGAAAATCGTCATGGACTAATTTTCGAGGCTGCAGCTAAGCTAAACGGATGGTCGGCAGAGGAGAAGGCAATCGCATTAACCCTAGCCTTACGAGGGGATGCTACAGATATATTACAGACATTGAATACCTCGGAGCAAGAAGACTAGGATCAACTGGTCAAACATTTAGAACTGAAATATGGACAAACCCATTTAGAGCATGTTTATCACTCCCAACTGAAAAATCGCCACCAGAGATTGAATGAATCCCTACAAAAGTTTGAAGCTGATATTGCCCGTCTAGTTCGCCTTGCTTATCCAGCAACACCGGAAAATGTGATAGAAAGGTTAGCAGTACAAGTGTTTTTAGATGGACTGCGGGACAACGAAGCCAGACAAGCTTTAACACTAGCTCGACCGACTCAATTAGTGGATGCACTTGCTCGAGCGCTAGAATTCGAGGCTGCGAAAAATGCCTGCAGCGGTCAAGCCAGAGTCCGAATCTTTGACGGAGAATCAGAAGATGGCGGAAACGACGAAGCCTCTGTAAGAAAGATAATAGAGAAAGTCCTTACCGAGAAAAGACAACTGAGATGTTGGAAATGTGGTAAGGTAGGACACATAAGGAGTCGTTGCAAGGAGAGCAATGGAGGCCCGACTTCCTCGTGAGGAAAACTAAAGAGGGTCGATGTGAAGGGGCCATCGTCGACCTGTAGCCAACAAGCCCCAACTATCAACGCATATGTCGCTCCGCTACGCAACCACGCTGGCAGTGTCTTTGTCGATGGCCTTATTAATAAGAAGCAATGTGCAATGCTGCTGGATACAGGTGCGACAAAAACAGTTATAAGGCCCAACATTGTTTTAGACAAGGCAATGATAAAACCAACAAAATGGCAACTGCGAACAGCGACAGGAGAACCAGCGAAAGTCCATGGTGAAATAGTGATTAAAATGACCTTGGGTAACACAACCTTTCTACATCGGGCATTAGTAGCAGACATCGAAGACTAAGTCATCATTGGAATGCATGTCATGAGCTCCAAGGAATTCCAGTTAAACTTCAAATATATAATTCTGCGAGTGAATGACGAAGAAGTGGTGCTTCATGGGAAAGATGACATAATGCTTCGAGCCATCTTAGCAGAGGATGTCAATGTTCCGGAAAGAGCTGAAATCATTGTAGATGCTTGCCTGGATGGGAAAGCTAAAGCTGGAACAGTGATGATGTTTGATCCCGAACTTAACGACGGAAATGTAGGCAGAGGAGTCGCACTGGGGAAGACTCTGTTTCGTGCCAAGGAGATTGTGCCAGTAAGAGTAATGAACCTGAATCATTACTCGGTTGTGCTAAAGAAAGGAACAACTTTGGGCCATTGTTCAACAGTTTCCTCTGTAGTCAGAAGCACACAGCATGCCAAAATACCACCAGGTAAACTATCTGAGGAACTGGAAAGACTCATCACCAATTCATATAAGAATTTGAAACCAAACCAGAAAGTAAAATTGAGGGACATCGTTAGAAACTACCAGGATATCTTCGATGTAGGAAACGGAAAAAGAGGACGGACTGACCTGGTGAAACATAAAATTAAAACCGGGGACGCTCAGCCTATTCGACAGTCGGCGAGGAGACTACCTCTAGCTAAAAGAGAAGAAGCAGACAGAATAGTCCGGGAAATGGAGGAAGAAGGTGTAATTGAACCATCCAATAGGCCTTGGGCTTCTCCAGTTGTCTTGGTTAAAAAGAAAAATGGTTCGACCTGATTTTGCGTGGACTATTGGCAATTAAACCACTCTACAAAGAAAGATAGCTATCCTCTCCCAAGAATAGACGATACCCTAGATACGTAGGCTGGATCGAAGATGTTTTCCACCCTGGTTTTGAAGAGCGGTTATTGGCAGGTGGAACTGGCCAAAGAAGACCGCAAAAAGACTGCTTTTACCATTGGCTCAGGACTTTACCAATTCACGGTGATGCCGTTTGGATTGTGTAATGCTCCAGCAACGTTTGAAAGATTGATGGAAACAGTGTTAAAAGGGGTTTCATGGAAAACGTGCCTGGTGTATCTTGACAACATTATCGTGGTTGGAAAACCTTTTGAAGACCACGTGAGGAACCTGGAGGAGGTATTTCGGAGACTTCGAAGTTCCGGACTAAAGTTAAGCCCGAAGAAGTGTCAGCTGTTCCAAGAAGAGGTGCAATACCTTGGACATGTAGTTTCCGCACAGGGAGTAGCTGCGGATAAACAGAAAATTAAAGTCGTCCAGGAATGGCCGATACCTAAAGATATCCATCAGTTAAGAACTTTCCTGGGGTTATGCACGTACTATCGTCGGTACGTAGCCGGATTTGCGAACATCGCCAAGACACTTACTAGACTCACAGAGGGGAAGGTACAATACCAGTGGTACGAGGAGTGCCAGCGATCATTCGAGGCACTGAAAAGAGCTTTGACGAATGCTCCCATATTAAGTTATCCTTTGCCAGATGGAAACTTCGTATTGGATACCGACGCAAGCAATGTCGGAATTGGTGCTGTGCTTTCGCAGATCCAGGAGGGCCAGAAGAGAGTCATCGGATACGTCAGCAAGACCTTGAGCAAGCCTGAACGGAATTACTGCGTTACTCGCAGGGAAGTCCAGGCTGTGGTAAAGGGGGTAGAACATTTCTACAAGTACCTCTATGGTAAAAGATTCCTCCAGAGGACTAATCATGCAGCACTGAAGTGGCTTCTGCAGTTTAAAAATCCTGAAGGACAGATGGCAAGGTGGATTGAGCGGTTGCAAGAATTCGACTGAACATCGAGCTGGAACAAGCCATAAGAATGCTGATGCCGTATCGAGGAGACCATGCCCTGATGACTGCAAACATTGTCAGCGAGCTGAAGAAAAAGGGGCTGTTCTCTGTAGAACTACCGCCGTCGATGACCATTGGCAATCTGCGGAGATCCAAAAAGACCAGAAATTAGATCCAGATTTGAAAGAAGTTATCCGGTGGAAGGAAGAAAACCGCAAACCTACGTGGCAGTAGATTTCCCGATACTCACCAACCATAAAGTCGTACTGGGCTCAGTGAAACTCCCTCATCCTGGAAAATGGACTTCTCAAGCGCGTCCTGGAGACTCCAGAGGGGGGAAACGACAGAAAACAGATTGTAGTTCCCAGAAATAGGAGACAAGAGGTTTTGCGAGAGCTACATGATGGTACAACTGGAGGACACCTGGGAGTGACGAAAACCCTGGGGAAGATAAGAGAACGGTTCTATTGGGTGAACTGCCAAGCAGATGTTAAGTATTGGTGCCGGAAATGTACAGTTTGTGCAGCAAGTAATGGGCCTCAGAAGCGACCAAAGGCTCCGATGAAGCAATATAACGTGGGCAGTCCATTCGAAAGAGTAGCCATTGATGTTGCCGGTCCATTTCCTGAATCCGACTCTGGAAATAAATACATTGTGGTGGTGATGGACTATTTTAGTAAATGGGCCGAAGCGTATGCCTTGCCAAAATCAAGAAGCCTTGACCGTTGCTTATGCCCTTGTCAAGGAATGGATCACTCGTTTTGGTGTTCCCTTGGAGTTGCACTCAGACCAAGGTAGAAATTTCGAGTCTACTCTTTTCCAAGACGTCTGCAAGCTTTTGAAGATCAATAAAACACGGACGACAGCATTACACCCGCAATCCGATGGAATGGTAGAACGGATGAATAGAACCATGAACCGCCATTTGTCAAAGGTAGTCTCTGACCACCAAAGAGACTGGGACCAGTATCTGCACTTGTTTCTAATGGCATATCGTTCGTCTGTGCACGAGTCCACGGGTCAGACCCCGGCCAGTATTATCATGGTTCGAGAATTAAGACTACCATGCGATTTAAAGTTTGGATGTCCCCCAGGAGAAGAGACCGCAGGTGAAGACTATGTCAGCCAGCTACGTCAAAAGATGAACGACATCCATGAACGAGTCCAGTTAAACATCGAGAATGCCAGTGCCCGAATGAAGGAAGCCTACGAGAGCGGAGAATTCCAAGTTTATGATCTTGTTTGGTTGTATAACCCGCAACGTCGTCGTGGATATTCGCCCAAGCTACAGAGATCTAGGGAGGGGCCGTACCAAACTGTGAAGAAAATCAACGATGTCGTCTACAGAATAAAGAAGCTACCTCGAGGAAAACCAAAGGTCGTACATTTGAACAGGTTAACCCCTTATGCCGGAAGGCATGACGGCGAAGATGACCAAGCCCAAGTCCGCAGCATCCAACCACCCGATGACGAAATGACCTTCGAACAGTTATGGCACTGTACTCTAATGGGCAGAAAGTGCAGCACGACGTGACCACAGAGGAACACCGAGACCTGTTTGAGGTGCCCATAGAATATGCCCTGTCTCATTGTGTAGCTCGAGATCTCCGTATGTCCAGAGGAATAGCCAAGGTGTTTGCCAAAAAGTACGGCCAGTTTCAGAAGCTACGGGAGCAAGATCCAGCGGTAGGGAAGGTCCTTCATCTCGAAGATAAACAACCAGTGGGTACCAGAGACAACTTTTATTTGGTAACGAAAACATTCTCGCAAGACAAGCCAACATATAGCGATCTTTGGAAGACTCTGGTAGAATTGAGGAATGTGATGATGGAGAAGAATCTAACGAAATTGGCGTTCCCAAAGATAGCCTGCGGGTTGGATGGACTGAATTGGAGGGTGGTGAGAAGTATGATGGAAACAATCTTTCGATTCAGTGGCATCAACATCCTGGTATGCTGTCTCAATATTCGCCGCCCAGGTTCGAATACCGTTGACTGCTATTTCGACCAAACTTCCCGTTGTCGAAATGGAGAGTCCTGCAAATATCGTCACACCAGGAAGGATTGTAGGACATTCCGGGACGAAATGATCTTAAGGAGGGGGCAATGTTACGAGAATTGATCCGACAGCTGGTGCAATCGGCCATCAACCAGTTCATGGAAGGGACATTATTCCGATAAATTCTGGAAACCCGAAATGTTTGTCTCTCAACAGGCGGACCGCTGCCGTTACTGGAAATTCCCTTAAAGCTTCCAGAACATAATGGAATTTCCCGATGGGTCGTGGAGCTACCGGACAATTCCGTGATTAAGTATATAAATATAAAACAGCTGGCGATAGGAGGCATTCAGTTTTCGACGGTCGTATGTACAGTTAAGATAAAATGTAAATAGTAGTTTCTGTGAATATAAATTTTGTAAAAGTAGTGGAAATAAATTAGAGTGAGTTGGACTGTGTTTTTAAATAAATCCAAGAACTGAACTGAACCCCAGTGTGAAAATAACAACATTACAGTATGTATAATATTACCGCACTCACTCTCATCATGGTCTGATTTATCTCTTTCTAGCTGGTATTTAAGTTTATTTCTGTGTCATTTTAATTTTCACAGTGGAACGACAGTCATAGTGATAGTTTTACCTAGTATTTTTGATATATTTGTAATCATTAACTGAAAAAACTATGAAATATTTTTCTTAGAGTTAATAGGAGTGTGCATAATACATGTAAATAAATTAGTGATATATTGTTCTTCAGTTTATCTTAAAAATATACATTTTTAATTATATTTGATCATGTGAAATGGACTTCGTTGAACTGTAATATTACTATTTAGGTAGCTTTTTATAATCGACTACCCGTCTACTGAAATGATTCAGCTAATTTTTTTCCACGCCTTTAATACATATTTCAAATTCAAAAAACTATATTGATAATTTTTTTCATTCATATAAAATATTTTCATTTGGACTGTGAATTAATAATTTCGGCGACTATCTTCAATAACAAATGAATAAAAAAATTATCATTAGTAAAATATTTAAATAATAATAACTTCATAATCCATCACACCCAAGCCCGTAGCCAGCGGAGGAGGTCTGGGGGTTCAACCCCCCATCCCGAAATTTTGGAATTTTTGTTTCAAGATTCAATTTTAACAAATTAATCATGTTTTTCATAAGAATAAATTTTATATTTATACAATTTTATATATCCTGGATATATATGAACACAAATATACATTTTCAGACCTGATTAGCCCAGCACCAATTAAAAAAATTATTCAACCCCCACCTCAAACACGTTATTAAAATACTATACGCGATCCCTTAGTATTCTGAATAGAAGCAATTCTGATTGACAAACCTTTGTGATTTATTGGAGTGTCTACGCGCAGAGGACGTATATTACGAAAGAAATGAACTGAACTGAAAACTTAAATAATTTCACAATAATTCGATGATTTTGTATAACTTACTACATTTTTTCGATGTGAAATTTTACAAGGAACACGATGGTCGAGTCACTTTTTTCATATTCGTTGTTGTTTTCGGGAATAAAATGTACTATTTTTTTACACAGAGAATAATATTTCAATATTGGTCCGCTATGATCTATATGAATGGTAGATTAGATACGCTTGTTTCTTTTGTGACGATTTTTATCGTGAACACGTACCGCAAGCCGCATTAAAAGAACTTTTTTCCAATAATATCTCAGGCAATAGACATTTTTAAGTGATATAAAAATCAACAGCAAACCGCATACCCATCAAGTAAATAATATATAACGGACATAATTTTAATAGCAAACTCAGACTCTTAAAAACCCAAGATAGCTGATTTTAAGTAAAATAAACATCTCATTGACATTATAAGAAGTGTATTATTTAAAATGTAAAGAAATTAAATGCATCTACTGATTTGTTATGGTAAGTTTTCATCTATTCTAGAACAAAATCTATTTTTATTCAACATATTTTTCGTTTGAAATCTTGCATAGCTGGCCTTGGCCGTCAAAACAAACAAGTAATTATATATATAAAGGGGGGCGTTAGACGCTGTTAGACTGGTTTACAGTGAGAGGTTAACTTAGAGCGTACGTACACCTTCTGGGGGAAGTCCGCAATGCACAAATATCGTGCCAAGAATAAAAAGAGACAGCAATAGAGAGAGTAAGGGGCTATTTCACTCGATTGGTAGGTGCAGCCAATGAGCTTATTGGATGCAGTTGAATAGTAAGGTCCTAAACGAAAAAATATTCAACTGTAACAAATAAAAATATATATGGTTTTTTGATTGCACTTATTTTGGGCATATGAAGAATTTTTTTATTGTATATTCACATGCATAATTTGGCACTTTGTTAGTGCATATAATCATATGTTGGTCATGACGAAGTTTCTCTTCAAATTTCATAGACTCCACAGTTTTTCATTTTATCTCAGTATAAAATTTTCAACTCATTGATCGAGAAGACTTCTAAATTTGTTAACGCAGTGTATTCTATCGGCTCAAACATATAATATGTTATGTGAAAGTGCAGCAAAGCCCTAGCAAAAGCCCTGTTCTATTTCAACAGCGGTAACAATGACTGCACATACAGTTTGAACAATTACAATCAGCATCCAGGATCTCGATATCCAATTAGCTGTGAATTATTTGGATTCTAATAACGATAGGTAGTCGTTTAATGTAATTATTTAATTTTGTTTGAATCGACACACTCGTATGCCTCACAAAGTTACGCTATACTATTGTCAACTTTGAACATTGACGATTTTTTGTAGTCCTGATTGCTGATTGTAATTAAACTAACTGCTCGTTGTGACTTTTGTTTAATATAATTTACCAAAATGAAGGACACACATATGAACACATAACAAACCATTTTGAATTCTGATGTTTTTTTTTTCAAGTTAACAATCTCCTACAAAAACGTTAACTAAAAAAGGTAAAGAATTGTAAAATGACGCCATTTTTATCGAGAGAGGCGAAGATGATTTACAAAGATTGGTCCGTAGGGTTAAAGCAATAGCAAAAAAGATCAATATGGGAGACCAAATCACTTGTCCTTATACTGTCAAAATAGAGAAACTAAATAGCTTCTTGGCGGGTTGGACCAGCAATTGGACGATGATTTTTAGCTAAATAATCAGCATATTCCTGATATGGTGTCTTGTTAAGAGGCATTTCCTTCCACAAATCAGGAGTCAAATATCCATTAGCAATTAGAGCATATGTTGCTTTTGTAAAGTTCCAGTAGAACCTCTAGCGGAAGTATAACAATGATCAATACCTGCCATCTGGAGAAGTTTTTTGAGAACTGGTGTAGACACAATTCTAGTACCACGGAGGGCGGGAATAAGACGCACAGCTACAGACCCACATTTGCCAGTAACTTTACATGGTACATTATGGGGTTGACCAATCTTGTTACCCCAATACCCTCGTCTAACTGGAACAACAGAAAGTTTAGTAAAATGATAGCACCACGAATTGCAGTGGCTACTTCCTTGCTGCATTAAACACCTAAACCGATATGACCTCTGCTATCATCAATTGCGACAAAAGCCTTAAAACGTGTACGTTGACCAGCAAGTGTTTGCTTTTGTACTGGCATAATTTTCATTGCCTCATTATTTAAATCATTTCCAATAAAGTAATTAATAATTTCAAATTCCTTGATGGGCAAAGATAACAGTTAGATTTCTTCCAACAAATCTCTGGGAATTTATTTAACCAGCTACGGCGATATAGAATCAGAAGTAAAAACCTCATAAAAGATGAATTAATAATATAATATATAGAGGAAACCCATTTGTATAGAGGAAACCCATTGAATGAACTGTCAGAACAGCTTAAAAAAGATTTAAGAAGAATACAGGGTTTTTCTATTGGTAGTCTTATGCAAATAAATGAAATACTGCCAAAAATTGGTTCATAATTGATAGCAAATATTAGATGTACTTTTAATCGTTTTATGCTTAAAACACATTGTGGTGGGCCAGAAATTATGAGAATCGTTCTAGCATAAAGTACCTTTCTCTGAAAGAAATCAGAGAAATGCAATTAAAGCAAATATATTTTGTGCAAAAGAATGACATATCGAACAGAGTATTCAATACCTCCGACCTTAGATCATGTACCTACTAGATATAGCCTGTCTAGCACAAAATCGTGGCAACGCTAGAAAGAGAGGGCAACAGAGACAGTAACAGGCTATTTCACTTAGTGGGTGGACGAAGCCAATGAACAACATGCTGAACGTGTTTCATTGGAAGCAGCTCCCAACCGAGTGAAATAGGCTCTTGCCCTCACTATTGCCCTCTCTCTCTTTAGTCCTACCAGGACATTTGTGCATGACAGGCTATATCTAGAAGGTACAATATCTAAACCTTAGACCGGTGACTTGATAATGTTCACGTGACATTATAACCTAATGGTTATAGGATAGGAATGACATGGAACAACTTTTCTGTGCACTAATTTCCCCAAAAATCCTAGATTTGAAGCATTAGATCTCGTGTCAACAAATTATTTTATTGCTATTTTAGAGATAATTCTTATTGCACTAGAGGGTATCTCTGATCACTCTGGGCTAATATTGAATACACCCCTGAAATCCTCTCATAACCATAGCACTAGAATTTCTGTCAGACCAATAACTGATGAAGGTATTTCTTCCCTGTTTTATCAACTACAACTATATAAAAATTAATTAACGGAAGGTAAAAGATCAGTTCTGCAAAAAAAGCCTGCCAAAAAGACAAAAATGGTAGGGAAAAACAAACAGGGCTCTAAGATTAATTGATTTAATGAAAACTTTAGAGACCTTTTGGCATCGAAAAATATGGTCAGTAATTACAAAAAACAGTATCGGACATTGATAGTACCTACATTCCAAAAAAGCTACCCATGATAAAATCATTGCTAGAGCATCAAATAAAATATTTGAATGTATATAAGCTTCGAAATTCTTTGACAAGAACAGTATCACCCTTGTCCAGTCCTATTCTTTTTGAAAATTAGCAGCAGACGAATGGAAGGATTTAGCATGGTGTCTCTCAGGGTGCTGCCTTATTATAATGCAATATTGGGTTTGAAGGCGATATCAACCTTCAAATTCAATATTGAATTTTGTTTTTAGTCAAAACCCAGAACATTAACTTTACATTGAAATCTTCACCATCGATCCTAGAAACTGAATCATCAGTGAAGTTCTTGGGGTCTACCTTGACCCTTGGATGATCTAAAATTCCATGTCAATTTTCTTACATCCAAATTATATAAAATAATTTTCCATATAAGGAGCCTGTCAAAAAGTGTATCTAATGACACATTACTGACGACATATCATGGACATTTTAGCTCTGATATGTCATATGCAAATTTAAACTAGGATCATTCTCGGTATTCTGCACAAAATTTTAAGATACAATGTCGCTGTATTAGAATTATTGCAGGAATAAAGTACCGTGAGTGTTGTAGAGATAGCTTTGCGGAACTATAACTACTTACTCTAATTTGCACTTTTATCCTACAGTAAATAGAACCAAGACAGTCACGGAACACAACGATATTCACTCCCATTCAACTAACAAGGGAGGAAATTTAGTTGTCAGCTAGCACAGATTGCAATGAACGACAATGGGTACTGACTATTATAGCACCAAAATTTTTAATGTACTGCCAGCAGAACTCAAAAGTTTAATTTGTATATTTTTTATGGTATACATATTTAATACTTTTTATACTTTTGTTCCTTTTGACCCAGTGGTAATACTTTTATCAATAAATAAACTAAACTATTAAGTGTTTTTGCTGACAATAAATAGTCTACAAAATTCATCAGCAAAGATTATTCAGATTCTCTCTTAGGAGTGTCATTCTTTTGTACGCAAGACAGTATATATGTATAATATATATTCTTTCTTTCCGGAATCTTCATCTGTTGTGCTTTCCACAAGAGAATGTCCACTCCAAAAATTATTCGTTAAATATATAGACGCAAAATTAATGATCGACAATAGCAAAAAATCGAAAATGGTACGTATCAAACATTTTAAAAATGTTAAAAACTTCAAAAACTAACTATGTATTACAAATACTACTAAACTAATAATGACAAAAATGGCGACGACTTTAAAATGGTTATAAATGTTAAGGTATCTACCCCTAGCGAAGGAGAGTGAGTCAACTAGTTTAAAATAAATTTAACAGTCTCTGAAAATTTCTCTTCCTACTGAAATATCCAGTAAATTAACCCAAAAAAACAAAAAATTAACTCGCCCCAAACCGACAGTACACTCGAAACTGTGCCGTTTTTTTATAATCTCAAACATTCAGGTCAATTTAATTTCTGAGGTGATCCTCGTTCCGGATAAAAACTGCCCGCCATATCATGTCGCGCTTCTGTACGACCTTCCTCATTAGAGCTGAGCCCGGGCAATTATATTAGCACAATCCTCTGCGAGACCATCATCATCTCCGATGTGCTTCCTTCTTTCATACAAGTATTAATTTGTACCGGAGCTATATCGGTTCCAATTTATCCTGGAAATTATTATTCTTTCTATTACCGCCCGGACGGTTTCATTTCGTTTAATGTCTCTTGCGGACTTTCAGTGTTATTGTTGGATTAATTTTGTTATTATTATGGGTTCGGGGCGTACTTGAATACAAATGTGGTTTTTATATGCTGAATATATTTTCCAATAGAGTATTGAATTAGAAAAATTTAAAAATCCTTTAAAACAAGACAATCACTATAATATAGCTGAAAAAAGTTACCAAATGATGAATTAATAAAATGAAATACAAAAAGAATGTCAAGTTATGCAAAATACTAACAATACCAAAAAATTATACGTCAATAAAAACCTTTATAATTGCGGAGTATTCTGTATATTCCAAAACTTTCAACATTTTATGGTGTTAATCATACCCGTCCTCAATGGTAATTATGACCAATAAAAATTCAAAATGTCATTGCGACCACTATAAGATTTTTTCTTTGTCTTAGTCGTCATTAATACCGGGGTTTAATTTAGACCCTGAATTTTTGAAATACACCAACTTTTGCGTAACTATGATATTATTCCCAAAAACAACCAATTTTTGGTATTTTAGTCTGTTGGTCTGAACAAGTAAGTACAAATAGAAGGATTTTGATAAAATTGGATATGGAGATACTTTATTACCCATGTTAATATGTTGCCTATATTTTAGGTAAGAAACGGATAAAAGCAAAAGTACACAATTTGACCGATTTCTGGAAAAGTGATTGTACCTTTTATTTTTTGTAACAAAAATGTCAAAATGCTACAAATGTCAAAAAAGGCCAATAACGTCAGAAATGCCAAGCATCTCAAAATGTCAAAAATGTCAGAATTGTCAAAAACGTAAAAAATGCCAAAAATGTCAAAATGCTAAAAATGTAAATAATTACGATTATCAAAAATGCCAAAAATGTCAATATTATCAAAAATGCCAAACATGTCAAACCCGTCAAAATCGTCCAAAACGTCATATACGTTAAGAACGTAAAAAAAAACAAATGTCAAATGTCCACTGTCAAAAATGTCCAATGTCAAAAATTTCAAATGTTAAAAATGTTCTACATGTGTGAGCTTAAATTTTATCATTTGTTTGCTCAACTGATTCTATCCGGAATATAAGGTGTATAGTGGTGAAAAACTAATTTGATTCTTGCAAACAATTTTGAATGATCTATCTAATACTCTCTTCCAGGTATCATTCTTTTGTACCCAAGACAATACATGTAATATGTATTGTTTCTTGTCAGAAACCTTCATCAGTTGCGCTCCCCAAAATAGAACATCCATCCTCTCGAAAAATTATACTCGCTGACAAAGAAATCGCAACCATCCGAAGGAAATGCTTAAATTTAATATTATTGTGGTGAAACATAAATGCTATAGTAAGGAGTAAATGATTAAAATATGAATAAAATATACCAAGCAGTTTAAAGTTTTTTAAATTAAATTTGTTAATAACGTGTTTGTCCACCGCCGTTATCTATAAACTACCCAACACGTCTTGGCATTGATTCAATAAGGTGGTTTATTTCTTCTTGAGGAATTATATCCCAAGCCACCCATATTTCTTGTCTTAGAACCTCTAAACTCTGGGAGGCTGGGGTACAATCCTAGCTTTCTATCCATCATATCCCAAACATGTTCTAAGGTCGAAGATCAGGGGATCTAGGCGTCCATGGCCACAGATTCACATGGGTCTCTTCAAGAGAGTTTAAACTAACTCCAGCAACATGACGACGACGAGTATTTTCTTGTTGAAACGTGGGATCCATGAGTCGATTAAGTTAAGGGAGTACATATAGCTCCACTACTTCCTGAAGATAACGTTACTCTGTCATGTTACCTCGAACAAAGGTGACCTACGTCCAGGAGCACTAGCACCCCATATCATAACGCCTACTGTTTGTTGTACTATTCGCTCAACATCAAATTAAGGTTGACGTCTTTCTCCTCGACGTCATCTACCTCTTCTTCGCCCATCATGTCCACCTAAGCAGAATCGAGATTCACCAGAGGAAAACGACCTGAAGCCATTCCACATTCCAATGTTGTCGTTCTCTGCTCCACGGTAGTCATTGCCGTCGATCCTCAGCTGTCAAAGGTAGCTAAGATGCGGTCGATAATACTGCAGTTCAAAATCACCTTATACGGCGGTAAACCGTTCGAACACTTACAAGATAGCCTTGTTCTCCTAACCATTCATCAGCCAAATTTGAAGTTGTCGAAAATCGGTCTTAGACGTCAATCGTCCGGTGCAACTCTTCTCCGATTTTGGGTATTATCAAACAACGCTTGACAACATCTTATAACAGTAGTTGGATTTCTCTTCGAGCGGTTAGCGATTTCTCGGAATTATAAAGCTTCCCAAAACAATTCGACCTCTTTTAAATTCACTTAGCTGGCGATACATTCGGCGTACAGGTACTCTACGCATTTTAACGTTACTGAACATCGATTTTGGATCTATCACTTTTAGAAAAAAAAAACCAAAAAACGACTACAATATTAATAAAAAATAAGTTTACGTGAAGAAACGTTCACCAAACTGTACCAAATTTTGATCATTTAGTCCTTACTATACCATCTATGTTTAACAAAAACAATATTAAATTTAAACATCTCCTTCTGGATGTTACGATTTCTTTGTCAGTAAGTATATTTATGTATTTAATACTGTAATATACTTCGTGGGTTCAATTTAAAAATTATAACAACTATATTTACTTTCACTTTTCTAGAACTTTATTTACATTTAAAACAGCTGATTTTCATATAAGCTAGTCGTCGCGGTATAACTGCCTGGCGATCGTGGCGTTCTTCTTTTATATCACCAGCCTAGAATTCTCCAGTAGAAATCAACATCGTTCCTTCCGCTGCCGAGCCTTTTCGAGAATCGTATTTTTTTATCTTGAAGCGTTTGTTGTCGTGCTGACATGACACAGGGTCGGCTTTGGGTAAATTTCGTAACACTGCCCCCCCTTTAATTCTGATCGTCCCAATCAGACACATCCTCTCCATGGTAGGGAGCGAGTCGATCTAAGTGAACCACCTTCAATTTAGCCTTGGGGTTTCGACGGATCCGGTAGACGACATCATTCAGCCTCTTGACCACTTCGTATGGACCATCCCAGGCGGGTGTAAGCTTTGGGGATTTACCCTTGCTCCGTTGGGGGTTGTACAGCCAGACTTTGTCCCTCTCCTGGAACCCGGCTGAATTGGCCTTGAGGTCGTATCGCGTCTTCATCCGGTCACTGGTGGCCAACATCTGCGTTCGGGCTAAGTCGTGTATTGCCAGCATGTTATGTCGGAGCTGGTCGGCATAATCGTCGATGTCTTGGGTAGGTTCTTCGGGGGAGCCAAATGCCAAGTCGCATGGTAATCGCAGCTCCTTTCCGAATAAGACCCTGGCTGGGGTCAGGCCTGTACTATTATGTACAGCAGAGCGATATGACAACAGGAATAGGGGAATATGCTCATCCCAATCACGCTGGTTATTGCTGACGACCTTGGATAGGTGTTGTTCCAAGGTCCGGTTGAATCTTTCCACCATTCCGTCTGACTGTGGGTGTAATGGTGTTGTTCTCGTTTTCCTGATCCCCAACATCGTGCAGACCTTCTGGAATACATTCGATTCGAAGTTACGCCCCTGGTCTGAATGTAATTCCATCGGGACGCCAAACCTGCTGAATAGTTGTTCTACTAGCACCGTCGCTACCGTGGTTGCCTCTTGGTTGGGTATCGCATATGCCTCAGGCCATTTGCTGAAGTAATCCATTGCGACCAGAATGTATTTGTTCCCCCTCTCAGACTCGGGAAACGGACCGGCGACATCGATGGCAATTCTCTCAAATGGGACGCCCACATTGTACTGCTGCATTCTGCCCTTGGTCCGGGTCTTCGGGCCCTTACTGGCGGCACATGTGGCACATTTGCGGCACCAAGCTCTGACGTCTTCGAAGTAATTCACCCAGTAGTACCGCTGGCGAACTTTGTCTAGGGTTTTATTCATGCCCAGGTGGCCTCCGGTAATTCCATCATGTACTTCGGTCAGGATGGCTGGTACCTTTTTCTTCGGAACTACCAGTTGGGACTTGGTTTCTCGTCCATCAGCGCTTTCCCAAACTCGCTTGAGCATTCCATTGTCTACTCTTAGAGAGTCCCACTGAGCCCATAACGATTTCAGCACGCCGGAGTATCTAGCTACCTCGTCCCATCGTGGCCTGGGTGCCCCTCTCATTTTGAGTGACAAGATTGGTTCGATGTCTGGATCAGCCATTTGGTCCTGGATGCACTGTTCCGTTGTCCAGTCTTCATTGGCCTGCACTCGGATCTGCCTGATGGAGATACCCTCTCGCTGTTCCGTCTTCAGACAATGCTTGCATTCCGCTCTACAGGGTCTTCTGGATAGGGCATCGGCATTATTGTGCAACCGGCCGGCACGGTGTTCCACCTTGAAGTCGTATTGCTGTAATTTCTCCATCCATCTGGCCAGTTGTCCTTCCGGTGTCTTCATGTCCAGCAGCCATTTGAGTGCGGCATGATCTGTTCGGATTAAGAAATGGCAACCATACAGGTATTTGTGGAAATGGTCTACAGCCCTTAATATTGCAAGAAGTTCTTTTCTGGTGACGCAATAATTTCTTTCTTTCTGGCTTCGAGAATCCACGGCTGTAGTACTCGATCACCCTCTCTTCACCATCTTGCACCTGGGATAGGAAGGCCCCCAAACCTGTGTTGCTGGCGTCTGTGTCTAAGATGAACTTGCCGGACTGTGTAGGAAAGGCTAGGATTGGGCTGGAACATAGTGCTGCCTTCAGTCGCCTGAATGATGTTTCGCAATCCTGATTCCAATGGAAGGTCTCTTTATCAGTGGTCTGCCGATGTAGAGGGGCGGCGATGGTGGCAAATCCCTCAACAAAACGCCGGTAGTATGAACAGAGGCCCAAGAAGCTTCGGAGTTCATGTTTGTCTCTTGGAACTGGCCAATCACGGATGGCTTCTATCTTGTCTTCGTTGGTGCGGATTCCTGACTCGGACACTACGTGGCCCAAAAACTCTACTTCTTTTTGAAACAAGGAACACTTCTTCGGATTGAGTCTCAGGTTGGCGTTATTAATTCTGGAGAATACTTCGCCCAGGTTCTTCAGATGGTCGTCGAATGTCTGGCCCATGACTAGAATGTCGTCGAGGTATACTAAGCACGTCCTCCATGTTAACCCGCTTAGTACATACTCCATTAGTCTCTCAAATGTAGCGGGTGCATTACATAACCCAAAGGGCATGACCGTGAACTGAAACAGCCCTTTACTGGTGGAGAACGCTGTCTTTTCTCTGTCGTTTGCGTGTAGACCAACCTGCCAATATCCACTTTTTAGGTCTAGTGTGGAAAACCAACGGGAGCCTGCTAGTGTGGTCAAAGTGTCATCGATTCGGGGTGGTGGATAGCTGTCTTTCTTCGTGACATCATTGAGCTTTCTGTAATCCACGCAAAATCGGGTGGTTCCATCCTTCTTTTTAACTAGCACGACGGGAGCAGACCATGGACTGATGGATGGCTCAATAACTCCATTTTGTAACATGGACTCGATGTTTTCCTCGACTGCCTGTTGTTGCCCCAATGGTAGTCGTCTAGGTGGTATTCTGATGGGCTGAGCCTTTCCGGTATCTATTCGATGCTGGATGATGTTGGTGCGACCGGTGGTTCCATTTTTACTGTTAAAAATTTGCCAGTGTTTTGTGATAAATTGCTTGGCTTTTTTCTGGTTCTCTGGTGTCAAGTGTGTTAAGTGGTCAGCAAACTGTTGTTGGAACTCTTTATCGGGCCCTGTCTTCTTCACCGACGTCTGGTACTCTTCTTCGCAATTGATGATGATCTCTACTGGCTCGAAACAAGCTATCTCTTGACCATTGGTAATTCTGATGTCGTTGTTGGACAAATTCAGGACTCTGATTAGTATATCTCGTCCGGTTTTAACTATAGCCCGTCCAACTAAGTAGTTATGAGCTGAGTGTACGGGCTCCACCATTCCAACGCAGCTCCCAGGATTGCTGTCTAGCTGCCCATGAATAATCTGTTCCGTTCGACCGGGAATTCTAGCTGAAGACTTTGCCACAATTTTTATGGAGGTGACTGAACTGTTGACGGGCCGTATCAATACAAATTCCTCATTTAGGAACCGAAGAACATCATATCTTGGGTCGAACATAAATCCATGCTGGCTAATTAGGTCCATTCCCAGTATAAAATCGTCCTCAATATTCGCTACCAGGACCCTATGCCGGATCATGTTGTCCCCTATCTGTAGCACGACATCTGCCTCACCCTGTATCGACATGGACTCGCCGGTGACTGTTCTGAGCTGGATGTTATTGGTAACTGGCCGAATTTCTGATGCTCTCAAAACCCTGGACTTGGCAATGGACACAGCGGCGCCGGTGTCGATGGTGATGGTAACTGCTCGCCCATTGATGGTGCCTCTGATCTCGGCAAAATCCCCGGATGGATAACGTTTTGGGGGCTGGTGGAGGAACAGTCAGCATTCGCCCCCCTATGCTGACTGACTGACGGTCCCTGGACATGTGGCTGTTTTGTTGGTTACCCCTGGTCGGTGATCGTTCAGGTGGCCTCACTCGACAATCACGTTGGAAATGTCCTGTCCGTCCGCAGCGGTAACATGCCCCTCTGGTGCCAGTTCTTTGTGACCGGTCTAATATTTTGTTCAGACCAGCCAGCAGCGCTTGAAATTGCGACTCTGACTCTTCCTGGTTGAAGGAAACTGCTCGGACCCTCGGCTTGGACATGTTCATGACGGCCTCTACTTCCAAAGCCCGAAGTAGAGCTTCACTACTTTTCTTGACGCCACTCAGTCTTAAATTTCTTTGTACTTCAACATCTCTGATGCCGTTTATGAAACTCTGTGTGGCCAACTGGTCTTTCGTTTCCTCTGGCAGGTCTGGGTAGGACAAGTGTACTAACCGTCTAATCTCTGCTTCGAATTCTTGAAGACTTTCACCAGAGTTTTGCATTTTTCCACTCAGTTGGACTTGGTATACCTGGCTCAAGGATTGATTGTCGTAACGTTTGTTTAGGATGGCGATGATCTTGTCGAAATTGCCTTGGAATGCTTTGGAGGAGTTCTAGGGCCGGACCTCTTAACGAAATTACCAGAGAAGTAGATTTTTCTTGATTATCCCACTTCTAACACCAAATGTTATATACTTCGTGGGTTCAATTTAAAAATTATAACAACTATATTTACTTTCACTTTTCTAGAACTTTAGTTACATTTAAAACAGCTGATTCACAATACATTTTCATATAAGCTAGTCGTCGCGGTATAACTGCCTGGCGATCGTGGCGTTCTTCTTTTATATCACCAGCGTAGAATTCTCCAGTAAAAATCAACATCGTTCCTTCCGCTGCCGAGCCTTTTCGAGAATCGTATTTTTTTATCTTGAAGCGTTTGTTGTCGTGCTGACATGACACAGGGTCGGCTTTGGGTAAATTTCGTAACAATACATACGTTCATTGTATATCGCATCTAAATGATCTATATAATGTATATCAGTCACTTTTTACTCAATCTGAGATGAATTTACAAATAATCCAATGAATCATATCAGTCTTCTCACCAATATGAAGAAATATTCCAAACTTGACAAATATACATTTTTACCACTACTATTGTAAAATATCGTGACCACGAAAATGCCTTTTCTGTAGGATATCATACATATCTTTTTCAAATCTTACATTTCATTCCCTAATTCCACCTTTAGGGCTTGATTTTGTTTTTTAAAGTGAAATGGGGCCGTCAAGGTATAGTCTATTCAAGATAATAAAAATCATTAACATTAGTTAAAACTTATATGTAATATAGCGTAACATATAAGCAATAAAAAAATCGGTCAAACTTAATGACCCCTGCCGTTTTTGAACTATGTAACTTCTTTAGTCCCATACTTCATTCTGATGGCATCAGAAGAAACTTCTCATAAATTAGTTGTGTTGGAAATATTAAATTCAATCATGTAGAACCCAGACTCAACATTCATGTTGAGTTGTGTTATGGTTATTACTAATGACTTAACAAATTCATTCGTTCATTTCTGTGCAGTTAAATTTACGATAACGACTGTTACATAACGAACCATCAGTTATTTATTATTCAATATATTCCAGCTCTAACAACTTGGCCCTGGATTATGCTCCAGCCGTTAATGTAAGCCGGGAGAGAAATGTGTTCTGTGTTCCATGCCTGATGTTCCATATATATGTGAATTCTACACAACATAGGGTTTACACGAAATAGACATAATTTAATTGATATAGCCGTTTGTAAAATATATAGTTGTACATTTACGAGATGTTCTGCATGTTTTAAAGTTAAAGGCATTTCTTCGGAATAAGTTGCTGCAAAGTCAATAACATGAGGGATCGTCAACGTAACTTCTGATTATATCTACAGTTCTTTGATATTAAGGAAATATTACGAATCTTGCTCAAAACCTTCCTGAAATATTAATAATAAATAAATATTTTTCAGGTTAACATCTTATATATAAAAATTAATTGAAATTCTTAAAATTCGAATTTATATGTATTGGCGCATTCACCATTATACAGTGAGATCTTAAGTAACAGATGAATTCATTTTAACCGACTTCTATAAATATTATAAAACAAAGTCCTCCGCCGCGTCTGTCTGTCTGTCTGTTCGCGATAAACTCGAAAACCACCGCACCGATTTTCATGCTGTTTTCACCAGTGGATAGAGTGGTTCTCGAGGAACATTTTAGTATATAATTTCTTTAAGTTTTTATATAAACTAGCTGTCCCCCAGTGGTCGAAATTCGACCAATTGTGTTAATATCTCTGGCAGCTTAAGTAACCTGAAAATTTTATCGTGACATTCTATCCTAGGACTTTAGGGAGAACAGCAATTACACGGAACGGATCCAGATTCGGAACCTCTGTGTGATAGTTTCCTCGAAAATCCTAGATGTCGGTCTTACATCTCGCTTCTACAAATAAGTAATGAAATTCAAGTTTTTTCAGATATAATTCATAGGACTTTATTTGTGTTCAAATTTTTAATTTAATATGACAACAATTCAACCGCTAATGAGTTACCCTACATATTTATTTTTTCTAACCTCCCTGTATAGCTATAATTGCACTCAATTCTTTAACATTTATTAAAATCCTCATTATAATAATTTCATCTCATTATATATTTCCACCACCCTGATATGCAACTGCTCATGGACCACGCATAATCTTTACATTTTTGAACCAACGGGTAAATCATTCTGTATATGCCACTGCCTATGACCGACCACATTTACTCTTTTTGTTTATGAAATTTTTAATTATCTTCTCTAACTATAATTCTACTCCGACCTATATTTCAATCATTATATATATATATATATATATATATATATATATATATATATATATATGGAACTCTTCGTGGGCTCTCTCTCTATAAATCATTTCCTTTTCTAACATTTTTTATCATCATCCTGTATATCGATAATTCCTCTCACCCTATATTTCATCTTTCCTATATATACAACTGGTTACGAAATGTTGCATTTCCATTTCCGCCACCCTGTATATACATCTATGTATAATATTTTTTGCACCATCCTGTATAACTGTAAATCTACTGCACCTTCTATTCCAAGAACCCTGTAAATTCATATTCCCTATATAATAATATATAATTTTATTAGTTATAATTGCACTCTACTCTATATTTTAAACACCCTATATATACAACTGCTTATGTGCCACCCACGAAAAAAATGACTTCTAACATATCTGGAATCGCCTTTTATAATTATAATATACAACGATTAATGTACCACTAAACAATAACAACGCTTTCATGCCACTTCCAGAAGTACATGCTCTAAGTATATAATAGCACTGGTCTCTCTATATATGATTACTCAATGTTTTGAGTCTGGCGGCGGCACATTCAGTTGTTTTGCGTTGACATTATGAACGTCAATAATGAATTTTTATATTTTATTTAACGAATGAACCAATATTATAAATTAATATTAGCATTCTGCACTGAAGGTCGTCAGTAGCTACTAAACAAAACAAAGATGAAGAAAATCGGTTGAGAAACAGAGGAGAAAATGGTACCTAATCGTTTTGTCTTTGCCTATTTATATATAGATTCGCTGAAATATAACGATATTTGGATGTGTCGGAAAAAAAATAAGCCTTCTGGGACCTTTCAACGAAAACGCTGCCTAAACCCTTTGAGGTATAACGAAATAAGTATGGTGAAATTGTGTATCTTATACAGGTCTACAAAAAAGTCACCAATGGTATATGTCTATCTCTTAAGGATAACATGCTATACTCATTTTAATACTTTCAAAAAATGAGCAATTATAAAGCGGTTATTGGAACGCTATTTAGACAAATATGGTATTAATCCTTATCATTTTAAATATCTTAGTTAACTTGAGCATTTCATGAAGAATATGTTTTCCCTTTACACCATGCAAATTAAATGAATACCTTCGAAGATATAGCAAAATCAAAATATGTAAGACGAAACGAAAATAATTTCCTGTCGCGGTGATTCGACCGAACCCCCTGACCCCGTGTCTCGCGTCCGAGTCGTGGATGTTACTCCACTTAGGCCCTACTTTTTTCAGTAATCTTTGGATTAGAGTAATTAGGAGGAATAAGAAACTTTTGTAAAATTTTAACCCTGAAAATAAGGATATGGTAATTTCAGTAGTCTTCGTACTTTTCAAGGTATAACTTATGAAACATTTCAAGGACTTTGTAAAGCAATGTGTCTGTTATAAGACGACTCTCAATGGGAAAGTACGCTTTCTATAGCTTTATTTGAATTGAATAACAAGTGGAATCTCTGCCAGGAAAATCTATAAAAGTTTTTGATTCACCTTGCCATTAAATTTCAATTTAATTGCAACAATCAATACAGAGCATTTACGAGAAACTAACTATAACCATTTGAGACTTTTACAAGTCATTTAAGATGAATGTGGCTTGAATGCTGATAAAAAAATTGTTATGACCTGATAGTGTCCTCAAATAGTGATCGTAATCAAGGTAATTTTTTTAGATGCCCTTGGAGGCACAGGTAAAATATTTTAATAAAAAATCTATTATTAGCAAAAGTAGGATCCGACAGAAAAATTGCCCTAGCTGTGGCATCGTACGGCATAACAGCCACACTTTTGGAAAGTGAGCGAATCGCCCATTCCACATTCTAACTGACATTAAAAATATGTAGTGACGTCATGAGCATTTGCAATATCTCTAAACAGAGTAGTGCCGGAACATTTATGAAGAATTGCAGTTTGGTTATTTGGGAAGAGGCTTCTATGTCTCAAAACGCGGTTAAGGCACTAGACAGGACAATGCGAGATCTGCGCAACAGTAACTGCCCAATGGGTGGTTATACTGTTTTATTCTGTACATATTTCCGTATAATTTTGCCAGTTATAACTAGGGGAACGAACGTGAGCCAAAGATCCCATATTTCTCACATATAACGAAATGTGAACTTAAAAATATGAGGATTTTATCGTTTAGCAAAGATAACTGGCAATTTTCTAACGACTTAGTCCAAATAGTATGTAAATTTCAACAATATTTGTGTTTTGGTACAAAATGTGAAAGAAGTAATTGAACAATTTTATCCCGATTTTAGTAACATATCCACTAAGAAACTAAATTGGTTTCAAATTAATTTAAAAGTAGGTGCTGCTATTATATTACTAAGAAATTTGAGTCCACTGAAACTGTGCAGCGATAAAAGATTCAAAGTAGTCAATTAAGTTTTTTTTTTGATCGAATGTATATTAAGTGCAACGCTAATGGTGAAACTGTTCTTATACCAAGAATTCCCACGATACCCTCAGAATTGCCTTTCCTATTTAAAAGACTACAATTTCCCCTAAAAAGGCGTTTGGAATGACAATTAATAAAGCGCAGGGTTAAACATTAAAAATTGCTGGGATCAAGGCCGTAGCCAGGAGATTTTTGCCAGGTGGGTTGGATAATTTTTTCGCGGGGCTTGGATATTTTTTTGATTAATGGTGGGCTGGTTAAGTATTCACGTATTTCCAGGATATATAAAAATGTATAAACATAATATTTATTCTTATGAAAGAGATTATTAACGGGTTAAACAAAGGGTAGTTTATATTTTCTGTAAAGAACCCGTGCAGGGATGGGTTGCTAGTTCTAAATAATTATGAATGTGAATGAAAAAATCCTGAACCAATCAATTTTTATACACAAAACGAAATAAAATTATTCATCTAGCCCTTCAACTCCTTAGGGACTCAAAAATAGTAATTTTATTTAACAGAAACAAGTGGCTTTCGAGTCAAATACATGTCACGATTTACCAGTCAATCAGTTATCATTGGTGCGTTCCCGCAATTTGTTTAGTGTATTGTTTTCAAGTTGATTGAATTACTTCATTGATTTTTAAACTTCTGCACCTTTTCTAAAACATTCCGTCGCGCTAATGCTAATTGTAAGTGTGTTTTTGCGTGTAAAATATAGACAGTATTGTGATTCGTGTGTCGGATCCCTAGCTATTTGGACGCTTGGGAGTTAAGTGTTTGTGCTCCGAACTATTCGGACACTTTTCTTGATTCCGTCTGAAGAGACGCCGCTTATTGTTGTTTTTTTGCGTTACGAGTCGCGAGTTAGTAGCTCCGTTTGTAACGACCGCTAAACCGCTTTCATTTCGTTTCTTTTGTGTTTACAAAAGCGCATCATTTGTTGTTAAACCCGCATTTTTTGTATGCTCAATCAATGAACACTACGTCGCTATTTTTTGTGTAACGTGTTGTCCAGATGAAGCTCTAAGAAACTGTTCCTGTTCACGGGGCTAGCCTCTGAATAAAGAAGAACCAAGAAAACACCCTTTGCAGAGATTCGACGTAAAAGGTCAGTGATTAACTTTTATTTGGTGAATTACTTTACGTGTTTATTGATTGTTCCGCTAAAGGTCCTTCGTCAATTATATACTTGCATTGAACCAGCATTGAACTAAAACCGCAACATCTAATTCATACATTTTTTTGAATATTATTCTCTCTATGGAATGTGCATCGAAGACATTCCATAACAATCATTCTGTGACATTTTAAACATAATTTCTTTTAGTTTGCTATACGTCGTTAATAATTTTTAGTTAGTAATCGTTTATTTTTGAATTTCTAAATTATTATATTTTTTTCAGAATGAGCTTCTCTGGGATCCAAAGAACTGAGATATCTATATATAAATAGGCAAATCGATTAGGTAACATTTGCTCCTCTGTCTCTCAACCGATTTTCTTCATTTTTGTTTTGTTTAGTAGCTACTGACGACCTTCAGTGCAGAATGCTAATATTAATTTATAATATTAGTTCATTTATTAAATAAAATATAATAAAAATGCATTATTTACGTCCATACTGTTAACACCAGACAACTGACCGCCGCCAGACGGTCATAACAAACATTGAGTAATTATATATGGAGGGAGCGATCGTTAGATGCTTTTACATTCTTAGAGCATGTACTTCTGGAAGTGGCATGCAAGCGTTGTTATTGTTTAGTGGTAAAATAGTCAATGTAGTAGATCAGTATTCATTTTTCGAACGCGTTGCTGTAACTTTTATATTAAATATTCTGTTTTTAATGTGAATTTAATTATTTGAACCTCCCCGAAGGTGGTATGCAAAAAATTGTCAGACAGCGGACAAGAAAAAATTTATTAAATATTTAAGTTCTCCTAGAGTTGTTGTTCCTCTCTTTTTTTTAATATTCCTGAACTTGATTGAAACCGCAAATGACGAAAACTTTTAGGTTGCAAAAAACAATCTTCCAATTATTATATCGAATATTTTGTCAGGAGCGGTTCCCGCCAAAAATTTGGGGGTCATTCATTTGTCAAAAATATTTCGAATACCAATATTTGATTACATTTTTATTTTCTTTTTATTTCAATAGATTTGTCAATATGATTGAACAATTTTGGTCATTACACCTATTTCTCCTATTTCTCCACAACTCCGTTTCTTATAAAAATATACTTTTTACAATTTCATGAAATAGGGTCGAATTTCGAACACTGGGCGACCACTAGTTAATATTAATTGAAGTGCGTGATAAAAGCATTATTCCGACCGTCACATTTCCCAGTCTACGGTGTGTAGAATAGAACAAAAATTCTGTCAATTTGGAATTGTCAAATATCTTCTCAAACTTGGGAGATCAAAATTGAATACCGAAAATAAATTAAATTATTGTTCTTGCGACTCCACCGAATTAATTTTAGTGGGGCTATTCAAAATCAAAATTCTAGAAAAATAAGGCAAGACATTAGCTTTATTCGTGGTAACAATTCGGTATCGGTTCATTACTGATCGCATGCGCAGTTACAATAAAAGCCTTCACGGTACAGAAATACTGAACTGGCAGTAACAAATCTGTGTTCGCGGTGAAGGAAAATTCAATTCGTTATTGATTCTTAACCAGATTATCAGTTCTTGAGTTACGGCTAGGATTCCTCGTTCTGACATGCTCTTTTGAATAGTTTTTACCAAAATTTGGTAAATTGTTTTTGCAGGTAACATGTAGTTTTCTATAACGTGAGATTTACGGTTTTCCCGAAAATCAGGAAAAACTGTAAATAAGGGAGTAAGTTTTCCGTGAATTTCAATGAATCTTTGCTGTTTTCTCTAACATGGCTCAACCAATTTGAATATTTTAAATTGTATTCTACAAAGAAATGGTCCAGCTTGATTCCGTATAATTATCCATAACGTAAAACATACCCTTTTTCAGAAAATCGTAAAAATATTTGTAAAACCACGGTAAACGTCAATGTAACTCATCATTTCCTTATAAATATGTAGCTTAAATGTCAAGATATGCCATGAAAGTATATCGTACAGGGTGTTTGTAACGGTTTTCATTGCGGTCAAGTGAAATGGCACAAAATATTCCATTAATGTATCGAAATGATTTTTTTTTTAATTGAGTGATGTTTTCTATATGGTATACGATGGTAGGTGTGTGCTAGCATCATCGCAATTCAAGCAGCAAGCAATGTGCTAGTTGAAATATTGGACGAAGTAAAATTACACCTAGACAGGTTGGTTCAAAAAATCTTACAAATAAATGCGATATTGGGTGATACATAAGCAGTTCCTTATATAGCATGGTTGAAATATAAGGTGAAATAGAATTAAAGTTATACAGAGTGGTTTAAAAAATGTTATTGTACATAAGTAGTTGCGTATACAAGGTGGTTAAAATAAGAGTGAAGTAAAACTATAGTTATACAGAGTGGATAAAAAAACTTAAAAATGGTTAAATAAGCATATGCAGCAAGGATATTCAAGATATAGGGCAGAAGATTTAAAAAATGTTAGAAACAGTTGCATATACAGGATGATTGCAATATAAGGTGGAGTGGAATTATAGTTATACGGAAAAATATTTTATATAGTCTGGAACATAAGTAGTTGTTTATACTTAGCATATTGGGTGAAGTAAAGTTATAGGTATACAGGGTGATTAAAACAATAGAAAATGGAAAGGATTCATACTTATACAGGCTGGTTGCAACATTGTACAGAGTTGAATTGTAGTTGTACACGGTGATTCAGAAAATGATAGACAAATAATTTATATTGGGTAACCAATACACGGAAACCGAGAGGGAGAGATAGAGAGGGAGAGAGAAAGAAAGAGAGGGAGAGATAAGAATACGCAGAAATAATCAATAGAATTGTACCTTAAATCAGATTTAAAAAATATTACAAACAATAGTTATTGATTGTACACGGTTTCTAAACGGTTTTTATTTTAAGTCAGTTAAAGTCGGTTCTTTTTTAAATATAAATTATTGTTAAGAAATGAACAATACCCAGTTTGAACATGACTTAGACTATAATTATTGTAAATATATATGTTACAACCTTTATTAACAAGTAAAAATTTGTTTGATTTTTTATGCATTTGTAGGGGGTGAACTTTGAAAGCGGTGAACTGTTTCTAAATTTATTCACATCGGAAAGCTCTACTTTATTTTATTGAAATAGTTAATTACCAGCTTTTTGCAAAATTGATTTTTTGGATGGCGAAAATGTAGTTTTATGGAAATTCAATATTTCGGAAACAAAAAATGACGCGGATGTGAAAAGGTTACAATTTAATAGTAAACTTGGCATAAAAAATATTTGATTAAACCTATAAATTCATGGCGACGTCAATTATTCCATAGGGGATACATGATACATAGGCGAAACCTAGTGTTTATGCTCTTCCCTTGAATGTGGGGTTTTTGTCTTTGCGAATAAATTCTGTTAACATAGAAGGGGTAGATGGGGTATTTTTACTTTTTTAAGTGAATATAAAGACGATTTTGCAAATATTAAATTTATTACAGGAATTTAGAGTAAAATTGATAAAATTCTTGGAAAAAAATCAAAAACTAATGAAAAAAAATCTGAAATAAAAAAGCCTCAAAATTCACAAAAATCATCAAGTGTCAAAAGTTCATAAAATGTCATAAATGTCAAAAATCATTAAAACTCTCAATGTAAAAAATTTTAGAAAACGCAAAACTACAAACATCTTAAAATGGTAAATAATAATTGCCAAAAATATCAAAAACGTCGACAAATGTCTAACATATCTAGAATATCAAAAACTCATACACTTCAATAATGTCACAATATCGAAATATTAAACTAAATTACTAATTAATGTATTTAGACGAAAAATGATGTTCAAACTGTTTTCACAAAAAGCTAAAAATATCAAAAAACCTCTTTAAAAAACTGTCACTAATTAGTAATATATAATGGCATAACCTACTTTTATTTTTACTTAAACTGTTAACAAAGAGTATGTATACTTAATGTATTTTTTTCCACGGAATGTTTCTCAAATATTATCAACCCTGGAAAATTGAAAATTTATATCAATTGAAACTCTATAAATTATACAGTTTTCTTAACTTTTTTATGTCACATACATTTAAAATCAAATTTTTTCTCTTTAGATAACATGTCTGTATTTTTTTTATTAAATGTGAGTAAGAATTAGTATGTCATAAGAATTCAAACTGTAAAGTAATTGTTGCAATTAAAATAAATTCTTTCTACAACCGCCAAACCGCACCATTTACTTTTTAAAAATAAGATTTTAGTAAATAACTTTGTAAATAAAGTATTATTAAATATTCTCTAAAAACATATCAGAACGTCAAAAATATATCTGTATGTTAACTATACCTAAGTACTAATTGTATTTTTCTGATTTTTTGGTAAAACACCATAATTTGTGAAAGTCTGTATATATTTCTTAAAATATGTATTACCAAAAGACAAAAATTCTTCTAAAATATAAATATTTTCTAAAATTCTAAAATATTGTGTCTACGTATTTTACATAATTGTTTATTTTATCACTGTCATAAACAGGATAAGTTACCAAAATCGAGAATATTTTGCACAAAATCAACTTTCGCAAATAATGCCCATCCAATTGCTATGCGATTGCCGACGCTTTTGCCGGCCGTCATGTGACTGCTATCTTGCATCCTTATTTATTTTGGACCCTATAAATCGGGTCTACTCTCTCAAGTCTCGCATGTTGTCACCGCTTCTTTCATGTATGTCTAATATGAGGGAAATCCATCCATATGTAATATTATTAGGTTTATACCGAATACCAATACCGTTATTGGTCGGCGGTGTGCTTGATCCTTGCCAAGTTCGACCAGGTTCCCTAAGGGTCTATCGATATAAGAACTCTCACTTGTCTGTGCACGACTTACGTATCTGGCAGGGTTTTGTACCTGCATAAGGATTCTGTAACTTGTTACGTCGAAACGGAACCCAAAGTAATAAGTTTGTTCGTAGAGACCAGTTACCAATAATTCCAACGAATGAATAATTATCCACCGATCAAGTGTTCGCACAATCAACTGAAGAGTTTACAAACCGTTAAAATTATTGAAGGTGGTCTTTACCCAACAAAACCTATGTCATTATAACGCAAAGTGCGATTCGCAGTCACAAAACATTTAATATTTTGCTTTCTATCATAACGTTATAACTATATCGAGGCTGTGATGTAACCAGACTGTTTTCTTATCTTGGGCATTCGTCTTGCCAGTTAGACGCGATTCCGACGTATATACAGGGTGTAACGTAATGCAGTGCAGGTATCTCGATATATAATAGAACTGATCAGTATAAAGAAAAAAGTCCTATATAACATGTGTGATTTAGGAGAAAAATTGTTTGTGTGTATTTACCCATTTATTTGCAAAAACAGCAACAAATTTATCAACAGGGCAGTACAATAAACAAAATTCTCTACTATTCCTATCGGAGAAAGGCATATTTAAAATAATTTATATTTAAAAAAGAACCGACTTCAACAGACTTAAAATAAAAACCGTTTAGAAACCGTATGCAATCAGTTACTATTTTCAGAAATATCTTCTTGTTTTATCGGATTCAAGGTACAATTCAATTGAAAAATTTAGCGTATTCTAATCTCTCTCTCTTTTTGTTCGGCTCTCTTTCTCCCTCTCTAATTTTTATTCTTTGTCTATATTATTAAAATATATTTTAACTTTTTTATTTGTTTTATTATTTGTACCACTTACTATATATGTAACTAATTCACTCTATATTGCATCCACACTGTATATGCTTCTGCCTATTGGTCACCCCTATATAATTTATTGGTCTATCATTTCCTGAATTACCCTGTATAAGTATAAATCCTCTCCACACTATTGACTCTTTCTATTTTTCTATTGTTTAAATTATTCCTTTATACCAATGATTTTACTTGCTTCATATGTCTAGTATTCCATTTATACAACTGCTCGTGGTCTACCCTATATAACAAAATTCACATTTTTGGACCACATTTTATGACTATGATACTACTCTACGATTTATTTCAACCACCCGGTATATACAACTGCTTCTAAAATTTTTTGAACCCATGTCTATAATTATACCCCGTCCTACGTCCTATAATTCAAATATCTTAACTGATTATGCTTACATAACAAATTTTTGATACACCCTGAATAACAATAATTTTACCCCACCCTTACTTCAAACACTATTTATGTTCCAAACTATATAACTTTTTTAAACCGCCCTATATAATTATAATTATACACCATCTTATACTTTAACCATCCTGTATATTCGACTGCTTCTGACCATTGTTAAAGCCTTTTGTATAACTGTAAGTATTCTCCATCTTATAACCCAAATATCCATTCTGTATAACTATAATTTTGCTCCACTCCTTATTTCAACCACCTTGTATAGTCAACTACTTATGTGCCATCTAATACAATATTTTTAGAACCACCCTGTATAAATCATTGTCTGCAACTGCTTATGTACCACCTACCATAACATGCACGCAACCACACACCGTCAACCGTATTCCACACAGAAGAGATCCCCGTAATATCAGATTTTCGTTCTAATAAGCTTTTTTTTGCCGAGGTGAAATCCTATTACGGATTGGCCATGCGCTTGGTTCAATCACGACATGCTGTATGTGAGGCTCCCGGTTACCCGTATACTCACTAAAACACCTCCAATTGCCCTCTAGGTACCTGGAACTATCAACGAAGATATTACGTCAGGTACCCCGGCCCCTAGTCCCTAACCTACCAGTTCCCTAATTTCAATCACCTCCCTCTCCTCTCTCTCTTTGTCCCTTACCACCCTGGCCAGGAACTCTACAATCACTCCCCACTTCCTCTCGCTCTCCATCAACCGTTCTACGACATTCCTCGCCTCTAGAGCGCACCCCAACTCATTCTCTGCTCGCATTCTATACCCCTGCCATCTTTCACACTCAAAGAAAGTATGTTCAGGGGTATCCACTTGTCCACAGTAAACGCACCACTCATCCTCCTTCCTCTTGAATCTGAACAAATACTCCCGAAAGCACCCGTGTCCAGACAGCAGCTGTGTCAGATAATAGCTGGACTGCCTATGTGGACAGCCAACCCACGCTTTCAGGTCTCTGACGAGCCTCCTCGTCCAGGACGCCGTTCCCGCATCCTCACTTCTCCATTCCATCTCCCATATATCTAAGGATCTCTCCCTCTCTTCCTTTCTCACTCTCACTCGATCCTCCCCCCTCTCGACCCTTTCAAAGATCCTACTCCTTTCATCGACCTCAATTCCTATAGGAAGCTGCCCCGTGATGACGCACAGCCCCTCGTACGATACCGTCCGGTAAGCACATGCCACCCGCAGAAGCATCTGTCTAGGTGCCCTGAATCATCCGCGCATACGTTCCCACTCTCATAACCTTTTTCCATACCGGTGCGCCATAGAGCAGGACAGACTTAACGACACTACACAGCACCATCCTTTTCTGCCCCCGCGGACCCCCGATGTTGGGGAGTATCCTTGACAGTGCCGCCATCACCCCCTAGGCTTTCTGGGTAGCCCTTCGAATATGCTCATTCCAGGTGAGCCTATCATCGAGGGTGATCCCCAGACATTTAATAAATTTCCTAGGGACCACCCTCACCCCGGCCCAAGAGAAGGCAACGCCTCTCCTCTTCCCAAGGGGGCCCCTCACAATGAAGTATTCCGTCTTCTGAGGAGCTACCCTTAGATGGTTCCTATCGAACCACTCCCTGATGATAGCCAAAGACTCGTTGCCCTTAGCTACCATCTCATCCAGACCCCTGGCCCTCACGACGATTGACAAGTCGTCTGCAAAAGCCAGGCTGACCCATCCCTCTGGCAGAGCCAACCTTAAGATCGGGTCATACAGCAGGTTCCACAAAGTTGGCCCAAGGACCGAACCCTGAGGGACCCCCTGCGTAAGTCCAATCTCGGTGTCTCCCACCACAATCACTCTGCCTGTCAGGTATTCCTTCAGGACATTTACAACCCCCGCATCCATTCCCAATTCCTCCGCTCTTTCCACGATTCCCTCCCATCTGGCCGTATTAAAGGCATTCTCAACATCCACGCCAATAACAGCCGCCCAAAAGTACCCAGGTTCCATAGCCAGTTGCAAGATTTTGCTCACAGCCTGTATTGTGGACCTTCCCTTTCGAAAGCCGTACTGGTTGTCTGACAGACCTCCAGCCACCTCAATCGCTTCCTCCACACGTCCCCTGATAAGGTGCTCGTATACTTTGCCGATTACGTCTAACAGGGTAATCGGTCTGTATTTCGTAACGCCCCCTTCCCCTTGACCTTTCGGGATCAGGACAGTTTTCCCTCTCCTCCAGGTTTCAGGAAATCGTTGTCTCTTCCATAGTTCGTTCAGGATTTGAAGAATCCCTCCCGAATCGTGCCGAATGATCGCCCTTACCGTTTCTACGAACACTCCATCAGGCCCAGGTGCTTTACCCGCTTTCAGCCTTCCACATGCTTGCTCCAACTCGTTCTCTGTGAAAAGCCTCACCTGGCAGTCATCTTGCCGAGTGAAGCCTTCCGTTTCATTCTGAACGTTAGGGAAGAGTTCCCTAACGATCCTCAATTTCTCATCCTTATGCAACTCATATGGACTCACCCTGCCTTTCAATTTGGAGGTGACTATCTTATAGCCCTGCCCCCAGACATCCCCATCCACCTCACTCACCAAACTCCTCCAAGCCTCACGCTTGGCCTTTCCGATAACTTTTACAAGCTTCTTCCGGGCCTCCACATATCCTGCCTTTCTCTCGGTTTCCTCCCATTCTCTACCCACCCTTCCCCTTACGCTCGTCCATTCTCTCCTCTTTTTGTTACATTCCTTTCTTACATTCTCCAATGACTCATCCCACCAGTACGCATGCTCCCCACTTCCTCTCGTTCCCCCCCTCTCACTCCGCATCTCAAGCGCCTGTGCGCGCCTGAGGACCCCCGCCAGACCCGCATAACACCCCCTAACGTCCCCGCGGAGAATGTCATACGCATCCACCACAAGGTGGATGCGTATGACCCCGAAAGAGCCCGTCACGACATCGGCGTTTCACTGAGGCTCCTACGTCAAACGCGATGTACCTGTGGAGACTGAGAGATTCCTCAAGGAGGACCTCCCAGCTCCCCAGACCCCTCGCGAGCGACGGCGAACACAGCGTCACGTCGATGTATGACCGCAATTCGCCCCTGACAAATGTTGGCTCGGCGCCGTTATTCAGGACCACGGCATCCTGTGCCGCAATCCCTTCCTCCCACAGGAGACCCTTGGCATCCCCAATGGCTGACCTCCACAACGCTGATTTCGCGTTGAAGTCGCCGGCCACCAGGTACTCCCCATTGCTCGCGCGGACCTCCTGGAAAATACAATCTACCAGGGCAGTATACTCCCCCATCCCGATGTTCGGAGACAGGTAGCAGGCCACCAACCTCAAGCACCCAAATTCGACCATTAACATCCCCTCTCCCACTCTTACTCCTTTCACTCCACAGTTCCTGTTTAGCACCAGGACCGCGACATCCACTCTACTGTCACACAGCCACTTGCCACCACTCGCGTACCTAACGTTTGGTTCGGCCATAACCAAAACGTCCGCGCTGATCCGGACAGCCGTCCCAACCGCCAGATTATGCGCAGCCCTTGAACGCCCCACATTCACTTGAAGGAACTTAATACCCCAGAGGATTACTTTCCTTCCTCACCCTCTTTTTCGCTCTCTCTCCTTTTCGTTACGCATTCTCTTTTTCCTCCTCGAGCAATCTCCTCCTAAAGAACCTACATGCGGTAGTGTCCCATCTATGCCCTTCCTCACTACACAAATGACATTTGGGCTTACACTTACACTCTTTAGCAGTGTGGCCTCTGACGCCGCAATTGAAACAACACTGCCTCCAATCCTCCCCTTTACATTCACTCGCCGTATGCCCGAAGTCCCAGCACCGGTAGCACTTGTCTAACCGGACCCTGGGGCTTATGACACACTTCAGCCATCCCACTTTCACACTTTTGGCTTGCAACAGCACCCCCGCGCTGGCCCCTTCCACGCTGATGGTGGCCGTCTGCCTGCCCCCAACCCCTACAACCATCTTGGTCACCTTAACCTCGCCCTTTACTCCCTGGACCGAGCCAACGGCAGCAACTACCTCGGCCTCGGTGGTGGCGGCGTCGAGTCCCCTTATTAGTAAGAATGACCCCCCCTCCCCCCTTATGCGGAAACCCTCTTTTCCAACACACCCCTCCAGTCTCTCGGAGAGCTTTGCTGCATGGCCCTTTTCGGTGACAAGTAACAATTCCCCCCGCTTTGTCTCCCTAACTGCTTTTATGTTAACGCCCAAGGAGGAGACGTCCACGGACTGCCTGACGAGACGGACGGTGTCCGCGAACGTCTTCCCCTCGGGCTTTTTAATGAAGACGGCGTCTTCATTAGGCCGCCTTCTAGCTACAGGTGGGGCAGCTTTCCCTTGCTGACCCACCTTAGCCCTCTCCAACTGTACCTTTCCCACCGCTTTCCGTGCCGCCACAGTGGCATATGTGCCCCCTGTTCATCCCCTCCCGCCTTTGGTGGGGGTTGGTATATTGTGACCCTGATGGGCGCACCCCAGAAGATCACCTGCACTGCCTTCCGGAACGCGTCCATCGAGATGCCCTCCCCCAAGGCGACCGCCAGCTCACCGGCATTCCTCCTCAAGAGGTCGTCTCTGAGCCTCTTGAGGAGGTCCAGGTGCTCCTCTGTAACGTCATCCGTCCCCTCCAGCTGCCTCATAACCAGCCCGAACGTTGTAATTGTCCTCCGTGACACCGTAGACGCTACATACACTTTATTTACAACGTAGTTGTAAAAGGTGTCCTCCGACCCTCCCGGTTCGGGGGCTCCCTCGAGTAGGTCGGGATATCTTTCCCTCGCCACCCGAGTGAGGCCCCTAGTCCCCTGCTCCCGATCAAGACACACGGCCACGTCCGTCAGGGACCGGTCTCTGAAGGGGTTTCCAGCAACTTTACCCACGCTGCTGAAAACCTCCTCAGGCCAGGTCTTCGCCATCACCGCCCGTATCTCCCCGAGCTTTTTGGCCCCCGCTACCTCTCGTGAAACTTCTCTCACCTCGCTCTCTTTCATTTCCTCTGCCACCGTTGTTTCCTTTGCGCCCGCTCCGCCCCCCTTGGCGAACTTCACGGCTCTGATCTCCGCAGTCATGAGTATAGAACTCAGACTGCGGAGCCTTATGACCCCATCCTCGATCTCACGCTTGGTGTTAGTGCTCTCATACACCAAGAGCGAGAGTTCGCGCGTAACCCCATCCAGGTCCTTCAATGCCTGAAGGGCCTTCCTCCGGAGAAGATCCTCCGCCGAATCATCCGTGAGGAAAAAGAGATCGTCTATGTCGATCCCCTCCTCCTCGCCGAGCTCCCTTTTCCGCTTTGTTGACCGTAGCCAGTCCTCATCATACGTGAGGTCCAACACCGTTCTGTTGGACCTCCTATTCCGTTTGGCCTCACCGCTGCCCACCGGTTCAGCCCCGAGAACGGTCCCCACGGACCCACGCCTAGGGCTCCTCCGCAGCCCCGCGATAGCACCTTTCCCGATCTTCGGTCTGTAATCATTACCGACTTCATTGCCCTTACTGTCGCCGTTCCTGTTAGCCTTTCCATCTCTATCATTTCCACAATCATTTCCGTTTCGCGCCTATCCATTCTCATCAGGGTTCCTAGACAACACAACATTCAGGTTTTTTACATTTAAGTCCAATTCCATCACAAATCCCACGAGTTGGGTCGAAAATTCGGTCCGGCGAGGCAGTGCGCCCTTACCCCGCTAAGGCTAACTACTCTGGGAGGTCGCCCGGTATCCCAGAGGCTCCGTTCGAGACCAACTAACGTATGGCCATCCAGCCCTCGGCACGGATCGCGTAACACCTTGGCTTACGGATTTTTTAACCAGGTTTACTCCGGCTTCCCTTCCCACCCCTGCCCACCCCATTCCCCTTTCCCCACCTCCCCCCACCCCCTTACCCACTGTCCACATGTGCCACCCAACCCGGGGAACATGATTAGGAAGCACACGCAGACAGCTCCACATAATCTGCGGGCGATTATTTGGCCCCCATTGTAGGACTTTATTCATCGCCTTACCAGCTAGCTCAATTGGGCTCGTCCCCGGGACAATCTCCCGGTGACGAGTCCACCCGCTTAGCCGCTGGATTTACCCTATTAGCCATTGGGACGCGCTGGGTAGATCGTGGATTTGGGCGGCGCCCACCTCCTGCCTCCTCGGGGGGTAACCCTGGCGGCCAGAAGTCGTTCTAATAAGCTAATGGAATATTTTCTGCAATTTCACGCGACTGTAACTTAACTTCGTCTCTAAAATAAACTGAATTCAAAAGCATCAAAATGAAAATCATTACGACATACTTTCATGACATATCTTGACATTTAAACTAGATATTTATTGTTGTTTCCTGAATGATATCTGTAGCATATTTTTCAATGTCTAAGTACTTCTTGGGAAATAACACCACAGTTAAGAAAATTGCTGTATATTCCAAACAAATTTGACATTTACCATGATGTTTACAGTATTTGTGCATATAGTTCTCCGATTTTCGGAAAAATGTTATGTTTTACGTTATAGAAAAATCTATGGAATCAAGTTGGAACATATCTTTGTATAATACAATTTATAATATTCAACTTGAATGAGCAGTTTTAGAGAAAATAGTTAAGATTGATTGAAAATCGCTGAAACCTGTCCCTTATTTACTTTTTTCTGATTTTCTAGAAAACCGTAAATCTCATGTTATAGACAATTATATATAATGGAGTTTAAATCATCAAAATTGTCCAAGCTGTTTTTGAATAATCGCTTGTCATACATAAAAAAAAAGTTGTAGACGAATTTATAAAAATAATTTATATTTATAAAATTTATAAAAATAATGATAATAATAAAGGTCAGGATCCGTATTACAAAAATGTAAGGTGATATTTATTTGTTTTGTAATGTAATAATTTGACGTGGTAACTAAGGGAGTTTTATTTCAGTTTTCGAGTTATTCCCAATAAGTGCATTAGCAATAAGTAAAGATGCAACAACTATTATTCAGGAAACAACTGTGAAGTTGGTTTATGTCGACGAAATATGAGTGGGGACATCTGAAGCATGGGAAACAACGAACGGAATATTGGTGAGTTTTCTATTATATTGCAAATTCTTCTTACTTGTAAAATTTCTCAATTCTATGTTGGTAACGTAGGGTAATGAGATGTTTTAGTTATTTACCTCCGATTTTTTATTTTTTCTGGAAAGTTCAATGTAGATAAGTAAGTTATTATTATAAGAAAATGTTAATAAAACAACCCTAAGTTGAAAAGAATAGTTTCTCTGTAAATAAACATATCATATTGACATTGTGCTTTCACTGAATCTCTTCTTCTGAAAGAATTTATTATTTAATTAAATATCTGTTCAAATTTTGTCTCATAACTGAATACAATAAATACAAAAACTACATATTTCTAAATACCATTATAGAAATTTAAGAGTTAAATACATTTCAGTTTTTAGTATACTCTTTCCGTTCCGCACAGTCACGCACAGCAAGGTTGCCAGATGTACAAATATTTCCAAATACTTAATAATGGAATAGGTCCTTAACTATACAAGACAGATTTGTCGTTGTTAAGAGCTTTTACTTCATAACTACCAGTACTATCACCTGCCAAAAATATCTACCCCTCAATATGTTCCACCCTGTATACAGCGATCACAAATTGTTGTTATTTGTGATGATTAATGCATTAACAAAGCAGATCTTCAGCCTCGCAACCTGTGTTTGATTTCTTGAAAGCCCTAGATGTCGAATTTTACATCACTCATCAGTTTACTTTGGAAACTTCCAAATACAGAATTTTACTTATAATAAAACTATTTAGACAACAAAGCTTTAAAACGAAAATGAAACACTGCATTTGCCCACACACGGCATCCCAGTTTATATCTCCCAGTCTGCGAAACATCATTATTTAACTCTAATGAACATGTTTTTCCCCTGTTAGAATTCATTAAATTCATTTTCAGGTGAACCAGACAGACCTTTCGTTATTTATATGTATTTATGCGGGAGTAATTTGCGTTCACCTACACTCACGAATATGGAGCTCTGATTTAATTTGAAGAAACCAGAATTTGTTTAATTAAACCCGTCACATTACATGACTGTTTACAGTGGTTTGTTTATTAATTTTGAAAAAATTACGGGAGATAGTAGTTTAATGAATCTAATTTAAGCATCAGAATGAGCAATTACACTTAATAGATTGAAACAGTAATTTATGAACATCTCGTTATATATATATATATATATATATATATATATATATATATATATATATATATATATATATATAAAGTGAGGACCTACTGTAGAGCACCATGATGTGAGCAACCGGCAGAAGGAATAAAAATAAGGGAATTTTTTTATCCAGCAAATATTAATTCTAAAATAGCCTCAATTTTCTCACTAATATACACACAAAAATGTAAGATAAAATTTTTTTGTTCCCAAATATATTAAAACGAAGTGAGAACCTTATAAGCTACTATTCACTCAGACCCAACAATAATTTTAATGTACTACTAACATTCTGAGGACAGTATATAACTTGGACCTACCAAAGCGAGAAGCTACGCATAGTTGCAACATTAAGTAGTTATGTATATTCTGGCGATAACGTCCTATAAATCTACGCATGAAGGTAGGTCCATAGATTTTTATTCCGGCAAATTCAGTTGTTTTGACTAGTCGTTATATGTTTACGTTTTTTTTATATTGTGACGATTCAGGGTCAGAGTTCTGTCTCAGAACGGTGCGTTGAATAATTCATTTAAACATAAGATGTTTTTGCTCAATTAATATCTCATTAAAGTAATAATTTCTTGGATATGCTTCATACAATATACAGTTTGAGCCATAATTATAGCTAGAGAAGACATATATTGTTTTTTCCCATTAAGAGTCACCTATTATGAACCATTCGTACTGCAATTTTATAAGAAAATAAACAGATATATGATCCGTCTCTAGATACTCAATAGGATGTTAAACTCATTGCAAAAAGTATACATATTGTGAAAAAAGTAGTTTTTTATACTATCTTGTAATTTTAATTATCTCCGTCAGCTTTTGTATGTTATAACATTGCTACGTTAACAAATGTTCAGTGTTATTATATTGTTAAAATTGTATGACAAGTTTTCGAGATTTAGGGTGTTAAACATCGGAAATGTTTCCATTTTCTTATCAGATTTCTCATAGCAGACATGTTATTTCCGTACATTGCTGGAAAGATAATTTTCGCATATTTGACAAAAATATAAATAAAACAATTACATTAATTATCTTTGATTACAGTGTGTTTCCAATATATGTAACATGTTTTTCAGAAAACCCATTTTTTATTACAACGATGAATACATAAGATGTAATCGCACAATTAATAAGAAATGAGTTCTGGGAGTGCATATATTATACAGTGGTAAGTCGTAAATATGGCTATAGTGGGGATATACCATTTTTTAACATTAATGAGTAACCCTGTATAAACTACAATACTTTATTTGTACAATTTTGCAAACCTGTAGAATTTAGGTGACGAGTCGTTGATTTCTATAATTAATATAAACATTCCAGGACGCATGGTTTATACAGGGTTACCTATTAATGGAATAAACAATAGATGCCCCCTTTAGCAAATTTATACAACTTACAACTTATAATGTATGAATACGTCAAAAATTAATTTTTTTGACATTATATTAACTGAACAATTAGATCTTCTTATGTATTCAACATTATAATAAAAAATGAGTTTCTAAAAAACATGTTACGTATATGAGACACCTGTAATAAAAAAATAATTAAAGTATTTTTTTGTGGAATATTATGTCAAACAATGTGCAAAACCACGTCCTCTCAATAAAGGGAATAAAACACATCTATTATGAGAAATCTGATGGGATAAAGGTGACATTTCTGAAATTTAACACTCTATATCTCGAAAACTAGCCATCAATTTTAATAATATTCTGCTCAGTAAAACACTGAACATTTGTTAACGTAAAATGAATATTATTCAAAGTGACGGAGAGAATTAAAACTACGGGGGGTAGTATAAAAAATACATTTTCTCAGTATGTATAGTTTTTGCATTCAGCTAAACATTCCGTTGGCTATAAAGAGACGGATAATATATCTATTTAATGTCTTATTAAAATTTCAGCACGAATGGTTGGGACAGGGTGAGTAATAATAGGAAAAAATAATATATGCATTCTCTAGTATATTTATGGCTCACACTGTATATTATATGAAGCACTTCCAAGGAAATTATTAATTTAACGAGATATTAATTGTGCAATAAAAAAAATATTTTTTCAAAAATCACATGTTACGTATTTTTAAATACCCTGTAATCCACCAAAAACTTATGACAATTGTTTTGTGAAATATTACGCCCATAATGTACAAATCACAATTTCTCCAATACCGGAAATAAAGCACGTCTATCATTGAGAATACGCTTATCAAAAAGCGGCATTTTCGATGTTTAACACTCTGTATCTCGAAAATAGTCATAAAATCTGTTTGAGCGCATAAACTCTTTTTGTCAGAACGTCAACTTCTACAACATACAAAATTGCAAACAATTTGACGGAAGTCCATTTTTCCATAAGAAAGGTGTGGTCCTTTAAAGAAGCAACTTCCAGACCATATAATAGTGATTTTTCTATAGTTGAACAGATTTGAAAAAAAGGTGAAACAACATCAAGAAGAAACTGTGCAAAGGTTAGTGAAATATTTTGATGAATAACGTAAATAGAATTAGAAAACCTTTAACTAATATTGAAAACAATTAATGCAAAATAGTAGCACAAGTTAATGAAACAGTTAATGAAAGAATGCAAATAGTTGAGTCAGACATAAAAGAGATAAATGATGACATTAAGACCATAAAAAATGCCATGGATACTCTTGAAACCAAAGTAGGTGACCTCGATCCATCCAAAGCCAAGTAATATTTGAAATCAGTTCAATTCAAGACCAAGTCAGTTCCATTAAAAAAACAGTACGTGAAGTACAAGATAAAATCAGTGTCATCCAAAAACAGGTAGAAACAGAAATTAAAAAATTCACAGGACTTACAGCGAGAAAAATACCAAAACACCATTAGTATCAAAGGTTTCGTTAGCAAACCACTCACATTAGATGGCAGTTCATCTTGGCTCATGTATAAACGGCAATTTGAAGCCGTGGCTACAGCTAAGGATGGGATAAACAAGAAAAATCTAACTCTGGTGTAATTTCTTAAAAGGTCCGGCCTTAGAAATCCTCAAAGCATTCCAGTCAAGGCAATTTCGACATCCATCCTGGACAAAAGATACGATATCAATCCCTGAGCCAAGTATACCAGGTGCAACTAAGTGAAAAACGCAAAAACGGAGAGAGCTATCAAGAATTCGAAGCAGAGTCAGACGGTTAGTACACTGTATTACCCAGACCTGCCCGAGGAAGCGAAAGACCAATTGTCACACAGAGTTCATAAACGGTATCAGGGATGTGGAGTACAAAGAACTATAAGACTTAGTGCATCAAGAAAAGTAATGAAGATTTACTTCGGGCTTGGAAGTAGAAGCAGTCATGAATAGTCCAAACGTGGGTGCGAGCAGTTTCCTTCATCCAGGACGAACAAGAACCATCCTTCCAGGCAGTGTGTTCGGAATCCATAAACTTCTAGAACGATCACAAAGAACTGACCACAGAGAGCATGCTACCGTGTGGACGGACAGGGCACATTCAACGTGACCGCAGAGTGGGACTACCTGAACGATCATCAACCAGAAGTAGCCAAAACAACAACTTCACCACCAGGGAAACTCCAATCAGTCAGCATAAGGGGGCGAATGCTGACTAACCCTCCCAGCCCCCAGAAGAGTATCCATCGGGGGATTTTGCCGATATAGCAGCAGCCCACTCATGAGGGGCACCATCAATGGCCGAGCAATTACCATCACCGTCGACACCGGCGCCGCTGTGTCCATTGCCAAGTCCGGAGTTTTGAGCGCATCAGAAATCCGGCCAGTTACCAACAACATCCAGCTCAGAACCCGGTGAGTCCATGTCAATAGGGTGAGGCAGATGTAGTACTATAATTAAGGGACAACCGAATCCGGCATAGGGTCCTGGTAGCGAATATTGAGGACGATTTCATACTGGTATGGACCTAACCAGCCAGCATGGACCCGAGATATGATGTTCTTCGGTTCCTAACTGAGGAATTTGTATTGACACGGCCGTCAACAGTTCAGCCACCTCCATAAAAATTGAGGCAAAATCCTCAACCAGAATTCCCGGTCGAACGGAACAGATAATTGATTGGCAGCTAGAAAGCAATCCTGAGAGCTGCGTTGGAATGGTGGAGCCCGTACACTCGGCTCATGACTACTTAGTTGACGGGCTATAGATAAAACCGGACGAAATATACCAATTAGAGTCCTGAATTTGCCAACAATGACATTAGAATTGCTAATGGTCAAGATATAGCTTGTTACGAGCCAGTAGAGACCATCATCAATGGCAAAGAAGTGTACCAGACATCAGTGAAGAAGACAGGTCCCAGTAAAGAGTTCCTACAACAGTTTGCTGACATTTTGACACACTTACACCAGAGGAACAGAAGAAAGTAAAGCAATTTTTCGCAGAGTACTGGCAAATTTCAACAGGTAAGATAGAACCACGGTCGCACCAAGATCATTCAGCACCGAATAGACACCGGAAAGGCTCAACCTATCAGAATACCACCTAGACGACTACCATTAGGGCAACAACAAACAGTCGAGGAAAACATCGAGTCCATTTTACAAAACGGAGTTATTGAGCCATCCATAACCCCATGGCTGCTCCCGTCGTGCTAGTAAAAAGAAGGATGGAACCACCCGATTTTGCGTGGATTACAGAAAGCTGAATAACTTCACGAAGAAAGACAGCTATCCACTACCCCGAATTGATGACACTCTGACCACACTAGCAGGCTCCCGTTGGTTCTCCACACTAGACCTAAAGAGTGGATATTGGCAGGTTGGTCTACATGAAAACGACAGAGAGAAGACAGTGTTCTCCACTAGTAAAGGGATGTTTCAGTTCACGGTCTTGCCCTTGGGTTATGTAGTGGTCCCGCAACATTCGAGAGGCTAATGGAGTATGTCCTGAGCGGGTTAACATGGTTAACGTGCTTATTATACCTCGACGACATTTTGGTTATGGGTAAAACCAGAACTCCAGATATTAACGCCAACCTGAGACTCAACCCGAAGAAGTGTTCCATGTTCCAAAAAAAAGTAGAGTTTTTGGGCCACGTTCTTTCCGAGTCAGGAATCCGCACCAACGAGGACAAGATAGAAGCCATCCGTGATAACATAACTCCGAAGCTCTTGGGCCTTTGTTCCTACTTCAGGCGATATGTTGAGGGATTTGGCACCATTGCCGGGCCTCTACATTGGCAGACCACTGAGAAAGAGACCTTCCGTTGGAATCATGATTGCGAAATATCATTCAGAGACTGAAGGAAGCACTATGTTCCAGCCCATCCTAGCCTTTCCTACACACTCCGGCAAGTTCATTTTAGACACCGACGCTAGCAACAGAGCTTTGGGGGCCGTCTTACCCCAGATGCAAGATGGTGATCGAGTACTACAGCCGTGAATTCTCGAAACCCGGAAAGAAATTATTGCGTCACCACAAAAGAACTTCTTGCAATAATAAGGGATGTAGATCATTCCATAAATACCTCTATGGTCGTCATTTCTTAACCCGGACAGATCATGCCGCCCTTAAATGGCTACTGGACATGAAGACACCGGAAGGACAACTGCAAGATGGATGGGAAATTACAGCAATACGATTTCAAGTGGAACATCGTGCCGGCCGTTTGCACAATAATGCCGATGCCCTATCAAGAAGACCTGTAGAGTAGAATGCGGACATTGTCTGAAGACTGGACAACGGAACAGTGCATGTGCGCTCAAAAAGAGAGGGCACCTAGACCAGGATGGGACGAAGTAGCTAGATACTCGGGCGTCCTGAAATCGTTATGGGCCCAATGGGACTCTCTAAGAGTAAAGAATGGTAAGCTCAAGCGAATTTGGGAAAGCACTAACGGTCGAGAAACCAAGTCCCAGCTGGTAGTTCCAAAAAAAGGTACCAGCCATCCTAACCGAAGTACATGATGGGATTATCGGGGGTCATCTGGGTATGATAAAATCCTAGACAAAGTTCGCCAGCGGTACTACTGGGAAATTACTTCGAACAGTCAGAGCTTGGTGCCGAAAATGTGACACCTGTGCAGCCAGTAAGAGCCCGAAGACCCGACCAAGGACAGAATGCTGCAGTACAATGTGTGCGTTCCCTTTGAGAGAATTGCCATCGATGTCGCCGGTTCATTTCCCGGGAGTGTGAGGGGGAACAAATACATTTTGGTCGCAATGGATACTTCAGTAAATGGCCTGAGCATAGACGACTCTCAATCAAGAGGCAGCCACGGTAGCGACGGTGCTGGTAGAACAGCTATTCAGCGGATTTTGCGCCCCGTTGGAACTACATTCAGACCAGGGGCGTAACTTCGAATCGAATGTCCTAGAAGGTCTGTTCGATGTTGGGGATCTGGAAAACGGGAACAACACCATTGCACCCACAGTCAGACGGAATGGTGGAAAGATTCAACAGGACATTGGAACAAGACCTGATTGGGACCCTGTTGCATATAGCTCGGCCGTCCATAATAGTACAGGCCTGGCTCCAGCCAGGGTCCTATTCGGAAAAGAGATGCGATTACCCTGTGATTGACTTTTCGCTCCCCCGAAGAACCTTCCCAAGCCATCAACGATTATGCTCCGACATAAACATGCTGGCAATACACGAATTAGCCCGAACGCAGATGTTGGCCATCAGTGACCAGATGAAGACATAATATGAACTCAAAGCCAATTCATTCGGTTGCAAGAGAGGGACAAAGTCTGGCTATACAACCCCCAACGGAGCAAGGGTATATCTCCAAAGCTTACGCCCGCCTATGGTGGTCCATACGAGGTGGTCAAGAGGATTAATGACGTCGTCTACCGTATCCGTCGATACCTCAGGGCTAAGTTAAGGTGGTCCATTTAGATCGACCCGCTCCTTACATGGAGAGGATGTTTTCTGACCGGGTTGATCAGAATAAAAGGATGGTAGTGTTATATATTATCTATTCCGTCCTTGGCGAGTAGCGTAAAACATTTTATTTCAATACATCAATCGCTAAGAGGACAAAAAAATTTATCTCGAAATAACTCGACAACTCTAAAATTGACACTCGGTTTTGCTAGAAGAATTCGATGCGGATTTTAAAAGGAGCGGCCCAGCATCGAGGAGTTAGTATTTATTGCGAAGAGATTATTTCGTGTTATTATTGTGATATTCGAATCAGCTCAGTGAATATTTGATGTAAATAAAAGTTTCTAGAAAGTGATACTTAGTGAATATTAGTTTTTAATTAATTGAAACCTCGGAGTTTATAACAATATCTAGCCTCAAATATTTTATTCCTGAAGATTGTCAAAGAATAAACGGAAATTAGAATTTTCAGTTTAACTGTAAACATCGACCAAAAAGAAATTTTACTACTTACTTAAAGTCAATGGAAATAACATGTATATTAACAAATAGAATTTTATACCAGCCTGCATCTTTAGTGAGGACTGTACATGGTTGCCGAATATATGTCCTCACTTATTGCATAGAATAATATTGAATAGTCGTAAAAATATACTTTCGTGAAAATATACATACGGTGAAGCGCCCTCAGTCTAAAATCGGTGAACTAAATTTTCATTTTTCGTCAAAGTGAGGTCCAGTCAAAATAATGCTAGAATATAATTACCATTTTGGGACTATGAGAGTATATACAAAGTGAGGACCGTATACGGTCCTCTCTTTGATGGACCTCACTATTACGGGAATTTCTTTGAGAGGTGGCTCACTTCTTGCTCTGGGCAAATTTATATATATATATATATATATATATATATATATATATATATTATATACACTGCTATCGAAAAGTAATGAATACATGTCGATTTTGTTTTAAACTAAGGCACCTTTTTTTATGACGAAATCGTTATTCGTGATATGACGTCATCCACATTTTTTTTAAAGCGTCCACCGGTTACAACCATACTATTTGAAAGATAAAAAATGAAAAAACATTATTTCAGGAACAAGGTTGCCTCGAAGAAACTCCAAATATTTTGCACCAGTTAGGGTCACGTCAAAGAAATAGGGATACAGAATTCTTCTTTGAATTATGCCGCACCACACATTCACTTTTTGAGGATGTTAAGTGCGATACTCCATCATCCAACAGGGATTGTCAGTAGCCCAATAGCAGCAATTTGCCTGTTGACATAGCAGTTAAAAAAAACATTAAGTTGATCTTCTAACGTTGAGGGTCGACCAGATTTAGGTAAATCACAAACATGTCCAAAGTTACGGTATTGGGACTCAAAATTACTTGCCATGCTTTGGCTTTGGACGCCGACTCGGATGAGTTTCATTGAACAATTTAACTACTTGTTGGTTGTGCCTCCTGTCTACAAATCCGATCATGCAAAGAATTAGAATTCGTTCTCGTTCAGTTAATTTCCCCATTTTTTTAAATGGCAAAGTTACTAAACAATAAACAGTTAACATACTGCTTTTACCCAACAAAAGACATGAAATCACTAAGAAATATAAAACACCACAAAAATAAGAATTCAAGTTTTTATCTGACAATAATGAAAACATTCTCAGTCGCTAAGGTTAGTCTCAAACAACCATTATTTTTGACAACGTGTACGTAGTGATATGCTCTTTCAATTGGCATTTCGAAATTGGGAGGCGCCATTTAATAAAATTGTTGATGACGTCATATCTGGAATAAAGTGCCTTTGTTTAAAACAAAATCGACTTGCCACAGGATTATTTCGAAAAACTCACTCACTTTCAAATAATTTATTCGTTAGTTTTCGAAAGCACGATATATGAATTTTGTCCTCTGGTATTGCTATTATCAAATGACCGATACTATTCCTTTATATACATGTTTCTAATAAAAATACATACAATAATAGTTGTTATTAAGGTTACAAATATATATATATATATATTGGTTGATGATTTATTCCGGTGTACATCCGTTCGTCTGTATTCGTTTGAAAAATCACTTGACGTTTCGCCAAAATCATATTTGGCTTTCTCAAAAGATGCTAAGTAACTTACTTACTAAGTAACTTACTTACTTAGTATCTTTTGAGAAAACCAAATATGATTTTGGCGAAACGTCAAGTGATTTTTCAAACGAATACAGACGAACGGATGTACACCGGAATAAATCATCAACCACATATTTCTATCCGTGAAACAGTATACACAAATATATATATATATATATATATATATATATATATATATATATATATATTACATAAATGGGGAAATGTAAATAAAATGCATACATAGAGAAAAAAGGAAAATGCAGGAATCAAAATTGTGAAATGAAATGACAAGTGTTTGTAAATAAATAAGGAATCAAATTATAAGATATAGCTAAACTAATAATATAGACAATGTAAAAATGTTTCAAAAGCAAATTGTTGCAAGGATAAAAGGTGGCATAGAAAAGTTAGATATTATATCATGAAAATTTTAATAAAAGATTGCTACTTACATAAAGAAATATATACAAAAACTCATAATAAGGTTAAACATAAAAAAAGGTTAAATTCAGTTGTAAAAATCATAGTAGAGTTTGTAGAACACATATAAAATTACAAATTAGGCCATGAAAACACTAAATAAAACATATTTTAGATCAAAATCAAGTTTTAAATACATAAATTCTTTAGTAAACAGAGGATCAAAATGTCAAATTATAAAAACCGTTATAAGTCTTTAGAACTGTATGGAACAGTAAGAAATTTATAGTAATAGATGGAGCGTAGAGCATAGTATATAAAAAGTAAATAGTTCAAAAGATATAAAGTCTAAATTTTAATCAAATCCAATTTTTATAAAGTACCTGTTAAATGACTGGTGGCCAACAGGTGACTAATGTAAACTCAATGTTTTTGAAAATATAAGTAAATGATTTGGGTAAAATTAATGAGGATAAAAGGTATTGAAATTTAAGTTGAAATTTGTTTAGTTTTTTTGATATGATTTAAAGCGATAACAGTTGGAAATTAATAAAATATAAACGGAAATGGAAAGAGCAAGTGGCAAAATAAATTGTATAAATAGGAAGTCTGACAGTGACAAACTCTCTTTCATCGTCAAGCGTCGAGCAGATAAGTTTAAAAATTTCGTTCTCATAACTTCAAGTTTCCATGACAACGAAATTAATGTTCTATGAAATATAAAACAAATTTAGTGTTCCATGTCAGTAAGACAACAGTAACCTAAAGTTTAATTTGAATTTATTTGAGAGATAAATTTGCAAACCAACACGAGAAATTTAATTGAGTGGCAGACTTTTACCAGTAATCAAAATATTTTTATAAATATTCGATAAAAGGAAGATAATGGGTATAAAAATTTAAAATCAAAAATATTGGGAGAAATAAATTTGCAAACCAGCACGAGAAATTTAATTGAGTGGCAGAATTTTACCAGTAATGAAAATATTTTTATAAATATTCGATAAAAGGAAGATAATGGGTATAAAAATTTAAAATCAAAAATATTGGGAGAAATAAATTTGCAAACCAGCACGAGAAATTCAACTAAGTGGCAGAATTTTACCAGTAATGAAAATATTTTTATAAATATTCGGTAAAGGGAATATAATGGGAATTAATGGTATGAAAATTTAAAATCAAAAATCTTGGAAGAAAATAAATTTGCAAATCAGCACGAGAAATTCAATTGAGTGGCAGAATTTTACCAGTAAAGAATTTTGAAATTTGGAATTATTGATAAAGGTCAACAATAAGAAGAAAGGAATTAGGGAACCAACAACAGTAAGTTTTTGAAACATTGTTTAAAGAAAAATCAAAATTTTGAGAATGTTTATTAATAAAATAAGAAAATCATAAAAAGGTTAGTCAATCAATGATTATAAAAGTTTTACAAATTTTAAAATAATAATAGTTTTATCTGAATGATAAACAATTTTGTAACATAATTTGATAGAAATTTAAGAGTAGTTAAGTGACAGGAAATTTATTTTGTTTTGAAAGAAAACTTGTATCAATATTGTATTGTGGAAAATTTAAATAAATTGTATTTTAATTGAAATATTAGCAATTTGATTATCAGTAATTTAAAAAATTTTAAAAAATAGGAAAAGTAGAGTGCAAATAGAATTTCAAATTTTAAGAAGTGTAAGTGAACCTGAAGAGAAATAGATATTTGTAAGATAAACAAGATAATTATAAAATTTATTTATTTATTTAACATTTGAAGATTTGAACCCAAGCAAAAAAGACCCTGAGAAATAAAATTTATAAATTATTATAAAATTTTAAAATTCAAATAACATACTAATATAATATATATATATATATATATATATATATATATATATATATATATATATATATATAACTTATGTAGCAACTATATTTCGTCGTTCCCAGCTGAGTCAGCCGTATCGTATTACGATACGAAGAACATCCGTGAGATGTGCGTTTCTTTGAATTTGTTTTCTAATATTCATCATTGTAAATATTACATATTGTAAGGTTTCCTTATTCCACATTCATTTTTGCTCAGTAAGTCTGTCACTTTATATCGTTATTTTTCATTTGTATTTAAAAGTTATTATTTTGTTTGTTATTAATATAAATCCTTTTTAAAAAGTTTAATTTAAGAAGTGTGATATAACAAATTAGGGCAGTCAGTAGGATCCGTCAATGTTACTAGAACACGAGCTTAATTCTAACTGGTAGCGGCGGATTCTATCTCTCAACGGAGCAAAGAACCTGGAAGAAGTCCCAACTGCCATAACAAGGAGAACACAGATATTCCAATGTTCCTGTTGATGTGAGTAGTAGTCTAACGTCTTACGTTTAAGATTTTTTATAATTGATTTAATATTTGAATTATTTTGATATTTTCATTTTTCTGATATTTATTCAATTCAGTGAATTGATTTATTGATTTATTCGATTACTTTGATATTTTATTTGATTTATTTGATTACTTTGATTTTTATTTATTCGATTGAGTGAATTATTTGATTTATTAATTTTGCTCACATTTATTTAATTATATACCATTCTATCATCCAAATAACCTTGGTATTTCCCCTTATATGAATTTATTGATTATTGATTTTTACCCCATTTATTTTATTGATACTAATTACCTATACTGCTTTAAAATTTTTGATTTGACCTTTTTCGTTCTAAAATTCTATTGAATCGAAATGGCACAATCACAGAACAAGACTGCACGGTTGTTGAGGAAACCGAAAAATATAAGTTATCGGAAATATTTTCAATAATTTCAGAGTTTGAAGACGACCAAGTTTCCTTGGTCATATTTATACATGCTTGCAATTGTGCGCATAACATGGCTACTGCCAAACAAAAATACTTGTTGGTAATTCACATTTTCTTCATTAATACACCACCTTCAACGGTTAAAACAACTATCCAAGAGTCTCCCTTAACATTTTATAATAGGCTTCAAGTATTGAGTGCGAAAATGCACTCATGTATCCAAAAAGCTTCTAGTCTAAGCAACGAGAAGAAAGACAGCAAACCACTCTCGTTGACACCATGGTTTTAAACACCCTACTTACCGGTTTAGAACCCCGATTGGGGTAAATTATCCGTGCCAGTAATCCGAAGGAACATCTTGAGGCACATTCTTGTATAAGGAGAGAACTTCAACTATCCTATTTTGAGGAACAGAAGATACATTAATCTGTTCAACCTAAGCCATCTTTTCAGGCAAAAAACAACTCCACAATCATCAAGGTCAACAATTCCGACCAAAACTAATTTCGAGCGTCTATAATACAGACAAACCCAAATTTTCGTCCGCGCCATTTTAATCACCATCAAAATGGCAACTATCACGAGTATTCTACAGACGAATATGATTATTATACTGATAATAATCAGCAGTTTTTCGATGACAACACCCAAAACTATGAAAGCCATGGGTTCGAACAAATAGTAGACAATACCCCTGTCAAACCTTGCAGCCCTAATGAATATCAGGATTTTCTAGCGCTTCCGAGCCTAGATCAGCCCACCCTTTCAGAAGTCCAAACTCAAATACAAAACTTGAATTTGGAAGACTTCAATTCCAATCTGAACTTCCCAGAACAAACATTTCTTTAAGTCCCCTTCTGACAGTAAATTCCAAAAACCTTTATTATATCGACGACACTTCTGGAAAATTCAAACTTCTAATTCATACCGTAGCTGGTATCTCCATTTTCAAAGAAAACAGTGTTACATATTTCTCACAAAGATCTCCCGAAAGAGTTACAATTCAAGGCATTACTCATGAGAAAATCCCGATCTCACAATACACCCTCAGTCCTTTCTCTCTAGGTAATCCACACAAGGTCTTTATCTACGATGTAGATATTGAATTTAATGGAATATTAGGTCTTGATTTTCTTGAGCATTATGAATGTATTGCCGACTTAAAATCCAAACAATTAATTGCTAACTTTAAAACTATCCCCCTACATAAAGTACCCGATCACGACCAATCTAATGCACAACCAACAGACAGCCCCAGTACTAACGTACAACCTCATATTCGTAACAATCAAATAACAATCCAAGCACGAACCGAACAAATTTTGAAACTTAAATGTGAACTTAGAAATACTGAAGCAATTTTACCGACACAAGTTCTACTTCCCAACGCAGTTGTACATGTTAATTCAAAGGGAGAATTTGTGACTTCGATAATAAACGCTAACGCAATGCCCAAAACTGTTAACTCTTTAAATCTTCATTTAGAAACCCTTGACTATACACACCCACTCTTAAATCTGAATACACACGATTACTCTGACACTATAAACTTAGACAGAAACTATTAGGGAACAACAGAACACCTTAATGACGAAGAGCGAGAACTTATCACGAACCTCTGTTTCGAATTCGAAAATATTGTCCATCTTGAATAATGCCAAGCCCGTTTTCACAAAATCTTACAGATATGATATCCTCAAGTCCATAAGGAGGAACTGAAAACTCAAATTGCCAAAATGCGTGATCAAGGTATAATCAGGCACTCTTCTTCTTCTTCTTGGTCCTCACCCGTATGGTTCGTCCCCAAGAAACTCGATGCTTCTGGTAAGCAAAAGTGGCGAGTTGTTATCAACTATAGGAAGTAAAACGAACTCACTGTTAAATAAATATCCTCTGCTCAACATTTTGGATCTCCTCGACCAACTTGGTAAGTGTCAATACTTTTCGACACTGGAAGTCGCTTCCGGGCTCCACCAATTGGAAATCCTTGAGGAAGGAATTTCCAAGACCGATTTCTCCGTTGACAAAGGCCATTACGAATTCGTTCGTATTCCATTTGGTTTGAAAAATGCACCTTCTACTTTTCAGAGAGTCATGGACAACATTCTTTTGGGTATCCAAAATGAACGTTGCCTTGTTTACATGGATGACATCATAGTCCATTCATCAACCATCCATAAGCATGTCCCGTTTGGCAGAAGTCTTTAAGCGTCTTAGACAGTCAAACTTAAAAATTCAACCTGACAAGTGTGAGGAAGTTGGTTACCTAGGCCATCTAATCAACCAAGAAGGAGTGAAACCAAACCCTTCAAAGGTTGAATGGATCCAGAATTTTCCTCAGCCCCAAATTCCTAAAGATGTTTTATACCTAATGACAACAGAATTTAATAGATTTGTTCAACTATACAAGACCGAGTCGATAATCAATTATCCAAAAATTGAAATCTCAACTTTTTGTAAGACAAAATCATCGAAGACATTTTCGAAGAAGACCCAAATTTCACTACCGACACACTAAACATTCTAGTCAGCAAATCTGTCCGGTTTAGTATTTAATTGTCCCTTTACAATTCGATCCCGAAACTGTTGTCTCGCATCCTATATAACAACCAAGATCAGTTGACGAATCAGAATCCTTCTGTTTTGAAAACAACGTTGAACTACCTATTCTTGAAACGTTATCTTTTATACTGGCAAATAAAGACGTATAACTAAACATATGTCAAAACATTGTGACAACCGCTACTCGAGACGAAATTCCCATTATAGTGCAACAGTACCACTGCGGCAAAAATAACCTACATCCTGAAATTAATCAGACCATTCGACGTATTAGGGAAAAGTATAATTGGACCTGACTAATCAATAGTGTAGAGCAATTTATTAAGCCCTGCGAAACTTGCCAAAAGATAAAGTTCTGTAGAAAAAACTTAAGTGCTCCTTTTGTCATAACCGAAACACCAAAAACACCCTTTGAACGCATCAACATTGATATTCTCGAGGATCCAACGAGAAACTACGCACTGAATATTATGGGTGAACTCACCAAATTTACTCAAGCTTACCCTATTGGTGACAAAACAGCTGAAACAGTCGTAAACACCCTCTTAATATGTTTCCAAAATTACGGTACATCTCTTCGCATCCATTGCGACTATGGACGTGAAGTTGGCAATACTCTAATCCTTTTCAAGCGTCCACCATCCCCAATCAAAACGTTTCACGCGACTTTAGGGAAAATGATGAGGGCAAATATAGCTGAACATCCGGATGAACATCCAGTGAACGTCCTCCATTACGCAATTATCTGCTACAACAATACTAAAAAAAAGACTACCGATATCACGACCTACGAACTTATTTTTGGGCACACATCGAGTAGACTTCCGGAAACAATTTACGATCAGGAAAAACTCATTTCCAAATACGTTAGGGACCTCAATAATAGAATAAATTACTATTATAGACTTGCCCGCGCTAAAACCGACCAACAAAAACAGACATCAAAAGTCCGATTCGACTAACATGTTTCAACTAACCAACCGGAATTCAATGTAGGCGACAAAGTTTACGTGAAAGAATCTCAGATTAAAAACAAAGCTGAAAACAAATTCAATGGACCATTTAAAATTACTGCGATACGAAATTGGATATTATGCTTGAGTTTCAAGAAAACCCACCAAATAAGAAAAGCAGCCGCACTGATCAAGGTTAGTCACATATCAATTTTTCGAGTATTAAAGGAAAGTAAAATACATCCCTATAATGGTATATAATATATATTCTTTTTTTAATGTTAAGTTTAATAATAAATGTGAAAACACTTAATGTTTCCGAAACAGTTGAAGATATTTGTAGGACATTGTACATGAAATATGTTTAGAGTTTTCTACAGAATTCAAAAACTAAATAATATACAGGGGCTTGCAATTAAAATAAGAAAGTTGGTATTGGCCTCTGTCACACGACACACCCTATATAATTTTTTTTTGAAAAAATGCGCATGAAAAAATACAAATCGACGTTTTCAAGCTTTTTTCCCAACACGCCCTCCTTTATTCGGAATGGTATTTATTCCATTTGGCTGTTCCACACCGTATAACCTTTCCTACGTTAACCTAACTTTTCTTTTGAAATTAGTAGTAGTTTTTATAATGATGTCTCCAATCAGTTTCGTAATTTTCATTGTTGATAAAAAATTGGTAATTTAAATTGATTTACACAGGCAGCTTTCAGTATTATTCCACCATGCTGTCATAGAATTTCCCCGTCATTCTTCCACTTACAATATTCTTAACTGACGAGAAATATAAAATCCAGATTACCAATCTGTAACGTTCAGCTGGCCCTTATAAGGTTTTTCCTTCATGTTCTCCATTAACCACGCAGTCCACATTAAATATGATGAATGTCCACGTTTTATTTTTTGCACGACGACCGAACTCATCATCGCTTTTTAGGCAAGAAAATAGTTGTGCTATAATTGAGCCCATTATTCAAACAAATTGTTCGTATTAAGGAAATCGATAAATCGCGTGAGAAAATTCATAAATAAACACAATTCTTGAATATTAGTTTTATGAAACCTATTTGTTTGCCGTTCGTTATCTAACTACCTGGCTGTTATGTTTCAGTTCAATCTAAAAAATCGAATAATCTGAAATTACCAAGAAGAATATCGGTATTGTTTTAAATCATACTTAATGTATATTTTTTGAAAGTTGCATCTATCGTGCCTGTAAAGGTGATCGTTGTAACATACAAAATTACAGACCAATTGCTATTACCAGTAGAATATATAAAATTATTGAACGAATAATTTTCAAGCGTATGATTCGATTTTTAAGTATAAACAACACTGTAACTGGTAAATTTGTAGACACGAGATGTAAAGACCGACATCTAGGATTTTCGGGGAAACTAGCACACAGAAGTTCCGAATCTGGAGCCGTTCCAAGTAATTGCTGTAATCCCGTAACTCCTAGATTAAAATGTCACAATAACAACATTTTATAGTACGAAATATACCCCATCACTTATACTTAATAGAGATAATATCCAAATAGACACAAAATTTGAAACAAAATTTTGGGGTGTCTATGTAAACGACAACTTAAGACGGATCTCTCACATAAATCCCGTTTTTACAAAACTAACCAATGCATACTTTGCTATAATCAATTTTAGATATACTTTACCAACAAACTAGCTTATAAACGTTTATTATTGCCTGGCTTATTGCCATCTTTGGGTAGTTCTCCTTTCTCCTTTAATTTACTGCCTCATGCAGGCCTACATTTACAAAATACTCTATTTTGTCAGTACCATCTATATTTATGTTTAAACTTAATTTATTTGTTAAAAATAATAGTAACAAGATTTTTAGAAACTCCAGTGTCCACCATTACCCTATTAGGTATAGTGATGAATACAGAGTAGAAAAACATAATACATCATTCACTCTACTTTTTTGCCACAAAATTGTGTAATTTGTGTATTGCTGATTAATATATATATATATATATATATATATATATATATATATATATATATATATATATGTAATGGATTTAAACAAACAAACAAACATGAAATCATATAGAACCTTTAGCAATTTCAATAAGTTAAATAAATGGGATAATGTAAATAAAATGCATACATATATAAAAGAAGGAAATTGCAGGAAGCAAAATTGTAAAAATGAAGTGACAAGTATTTGTAAATAAATAAGGAATCATATTATAACATAGAAATAGATAACCTAATAATACAAACAATTTAAAAATGTTTCAAAAGCAGATTGTTGAAAGGATAAAAGGTGGCATTTAAAGTTAGATATTATATCATGCAAATTTTAATAAAAATCTAATACTTACATAAAGAAATATATGCAAAAACCTCAAAATCAGGTCAAACATAAAAAAAATAAATTCAGTTGTAAAAATCATAGTAGAGTTTGTAGAACATGTATAGATCACATATCAGGCCATGAGGACACCTAATAAAACATATTTTAGATCGAAATCAAGTTTTAAATACATAAATTATTTAGTAAATAGAGGATTGAAATGTCAAAATTATAAAAACCGTTATAAGTCTTCAGAATTGATGGAACAGTAAAGAAATTTATCATAATAGATGGAGCATAGAGCATAGTTTATAAAAAGTAAATAGTTCAAAAGATATAAAGTCTAAATTTTAATAAAATCCATTTTTTTAAAGTACCTGTTAAATGACTGGTGGCCAACACGTGGAAATGTCAACTCAATGTTTTTGAAAATATGAATTAAATGATTTGGATAAAATTTATGAGAGTAAAAGGTATTGAAATTTAAAATGAAGTTTGTTTAGATTTTTGGATATGATTTAAAAGGAAAACAGTTGGAAATTAATAAAATAATTTGAAGCGGAAATGGAAATAGCAGGTGGCAAAATAAATCACATAAATAGGAAATCTGACATTGACAAACTCTCTTTCATCGTCAACCTTCGAGCAGAGCGGTTTTAAAATTTCGTTCTCAGTTTCCATGACAACGAAGTTAATGTCCTATGATATAAAACAAATTTAGTGTTCCATGTCAGAAAGAGAAGAGTAACCTGAAAATTTTAATTTGAATTTTATTTGAGAAACAAATTTGCAAACCAGCATCAGAAATTCAATTAAATGGCAGAATTTTACAAGTAATGAAAATATTTTATAATGCCATAAAAGGAAGATTGGTATAAAAATTTAAAAATCAAAATTATTGGGAGAAAATAAATTTGCAAAACAGCACGAGATATTCAATTGAATGGCAGAATTTTACCAGTAAAATAATTTGAGATTTGGAAGTATTGTTAATGACCAACCATCAGAAGAAGGAATTCGAGAACCAACAACAGTAAGTTTTTGAAACATTGTTTAAAAGAAAGTTAAGATTTTGAAAAAGTTTAATTTAGAAAATAAGCAAATCATAAATAGGTAGTCAATCAGTGATAATAATAAAAGTTTTACAATTTTAGAATAATAAATATTTGTGACTGAATAATCAAAATATTTTGTAACAATTTAAGAATATTTAAGTGACAGGAAATTTATTTTGTTTTGAAAGAAAACTTGTATCAATACTGTATTGTGGAAAATTTTAAATAAATTGTAACCTAATTGAAACTTTGGAAATTTGATTATTAGTAATTTAAAATTTTAAAGTAGAAAAAGTAAAGTTCAAATAGAATTTCAAAATTTTAAAAAGTGTAAGTGAACCTGAAGAGAAATAGATAATTGTAAGATAAACAAGATAAGTATAAAATTTATTTATTTATTTAACATTTGAAGAGTTGAACCCAAGCGAAAAAGACCCTGAGAAATAAAAATTATAAATTCTAAATTACATTCTATTATAATATATATATATATATATATATATATATATATATATATATATATATATATTACTTTAGAGTTTCTTTGACCATATGTTTCATATAAAATATGAATTCATATTGATTCAAAATTTTCTTGGTTTTTGGTCACTTGTTTATTTAATTTTAAATGTTACGTTTCGGACACATTTTGTCCTTTTTCAAACATGTCAAACTCAATCTAAAAGTTACAATTATTTTAAAACTATGATTATTTTATAAAAATTAAAATTACTTACAATAGACATTTATGGACAGGGCACTAATTTGTTTCTGGGCACATTTAAACAGTTAAAATTATTTACAATCACGTTCAGACAGAAATTGATGTCTGACTCCCATCACACTTGTATTTCATTGCTTTATTTTTATCACGATGTTTTGTCCTTGATTTTTTTCCAATTATTTGAGAACAGCAGCGTAGATTTTTCCGATATGGTTTACATCTTTCCTGTCATTTATCGAAAATTGATTTTTTGATTATACAACATTTCATGCAATTCACGTTTTTTGGTATGTGGCTCAGCATCCATAACTCCGTTATTTTTATGAATAACTATATCGAGTATTATATCGTTGAAAAGCTCTAAAAATGTCCGATTTTCTGAGGTCTTATCCAAATATGGTTTTCATTCAAAAAAGATCAGGTTGTGTCATATCTCGAAAACGAGAGCTATCACGCAAACGAGGACATGACAATCATATTCGGGATACAATTCCCTTCAATTTTGATATTTACAATTTTTTTATAAAATCAAAACAAAGCAGCGAGAGGGATCTGACTAAATCGACAGAATTTCGTTTTTTCAAAATATCTAGTAAGCCATTTTACAAAAATCCGAAAGTGTAATTAAATTGGGTCAGGAAAACTGCAAATCTTTCCCAATTTAAACATTGCTCTATCTCCGCTAGTTTCCGAGATCCCCATACTGATCATCAAAAAAACTCACCCTGTATATGTATATATATACTATATATATATATATATATATATATATATATATATATATATATATATATATATATTTATATATATTTGAACTAGGCTAGGTTCCGGGTGAGAATCGCGTCTGAAGTTAATAAATACTCGACGTTTCGACTCCTGCTTTGGAGCCATTATCAAGAGACAAAAAGTGAAAACGAGTTTCAGAGTCTAGAGCGAACTCGGTGCCTCAAACTCAGATAGGGTATTTGTTGATCCAGGTGTCGGTGAACTGTAAATGGTGCGCACGTTTTGGCGTTTAATCGAATCCAGTCCAGGTGGAATATTTACAATGTGATCTTCTTTATCGGCTATAGTTATACTTATGTAAATCACATGATGTCATTGTCTTAGACAAAAGTTGAAGCTACTAATCCAATAATCGCTTCATAATTTGTATCTAATTTGTGGTAGAATGTTGTATCAAATCCCATTTTTGGAGTATTCATACGTTGTCTTAAGTACTGTAAATAGTCAGAAGGTATTAACTAAATTGTGGTATTTAAAACATAAATTATTAATCAGTTTATTAGGCATTATTTTACAACTAACAATAGGTGGCAGGAAATATAACTTCAAAGAATAAACAACGAAAAACTGTTTACTCCAGACATTCGATATCAGATAGTTTGTGAAACACATTTTGAGAAGTAGTGCAATGGGGATAAAGTAAAAATTTTGAAAAGTATCTTGCCAAGGTTGAATTTACCAGGTATGTTTTATCTTTTTTCTTATATTGTTACATGTATTACATTTATTGCCTAATTGTAGGTTATGAGAGAAGTGCAGGAGACATTTTTGTATAGGAAAAAGGACAAACTGCTGATTATTAACCCCCAATGATGATGGCAGGTAAGCTGCTAACAATCAGGAAAATAATATGAATATCGCAAATCAAGTAAGATCCAACCCTGAGGATTCAGTACAAGTGTCTGAACAGGAGTATTTATAGCAGTAGTATGTCATTTGAACCTGCAACTGACTCACAGAAGCAAGTACAAGGGGTTAAGCATTTTTTACTGGTTGTTGAATAATTCATAATCTTTGATGTATTTGACAGCATGCCAAAAAAGGTAATAAACAAGAAGTCTTTAATTCCAAATAGCCAGAATCTTAGAATACAACTATTGAAGTAAAACAGAAAAGCAAGAAGAGCTACTAAAATGAATGTCAAACATTGTTTGCAGCTATTACATCAGAAGTACAACTATATTTTTTTGAGTTAAATGAGAATTCAAAAGTTAAAGCCCAAGGGAAATGTTTTCCATTAGATGAAATATTTTTCAAAAGATCGTATGGTAGGAATTGTAGTGGTAATGAACACATGCACTTTGCAAACCCAGCATTAGTTTTTCTTACAGGGCATTTATAAGAAATGGAAGCAGCCAATTTGTTTTTGTAAGGATTTTATAATAAATAATTGTACATGATCAGTCTGTTGGTTTGGACTTAATAGCCACAGTATGTGACCAAGGAGCAGCAAACAGTGCTGCAATAAAATATCTTCTTAGAGATACAAAGACTTATTGCTTAAGAAATAATATTGAAAATACACGTCATGGTCACTTGATTGATCGAGAGAAATTATTAACTATTTTTATTCCCTTCATTTAGTAAAAGGTGTCAGAAGTACTTTCCTCAAAAAAAATACAAAATAGTGAACACAAAGTTGCTTGTTGGTTGTTTATTGTGTATATATTTCAGAAGGATGGTTGTGTTTTTCCTGATGGTAAATTTGTGTATATGGTGGTTAAGAATGAGTTAGACCATCAACTTCGCATCATCGAATTGGACTACCCATCTATTTCGTTGTGCAATTCTGACACAAACTCTAGGTAGGTTTGATGTAGTATAAAAACAATTATTGAGAAATTTATGTTTGAACTAATAAATAGCATTTCTTTATTTCAAAATTTCTGTAATTCTGAAAAGAAGTATTATAAAAACACATAGAAAATAATTCAAATTAACTTCCAGACAATGGGCAAGACAAACTTCAAATTCTTGTAAGGCTCTTGTTGAGATTTTTTACTGGATTTGTTGCATTTTGGCTCTAATTTGATCATATACCTTTCGGCCCATTTTTTGGACCACCCTGTATGCATGAATTTATTACTAAAAATTAAAAATTATTTTTACTGAATTTGTTTTGACCAACACATCCTCACTGTATATATAATATTAATATTTATAATTGTTTTGTTAATTTTCGCGATAAATTATTTTACTGTATAAATAAGTCGTGCCGTTTTCAACTGTGTTTGTTATTTTTTCTTTTGTAAATAAATATAACATATAATTTCAATGTTAGTTTCATATATTTTGGTGATACAGTCCTCTGTTAGTAAAAGGGTTTCTGTAAAATAGAACGCAAGCTAGAAGTTAATACTTGAAGGAATTTGTTAGATGCCTCACCTGTCAGGGAATAAAACGGGAACACATTTTTTAACAATGAGTTGCCCATCTATCTTTATTGTATGATCTGTGGTGTACAGAACCCTGAAATAGTGGCACTGATTTAGACAGATGCAAAGCGGATACTTTCAAAATTATTAAAAATTAATAAACATAAAAGTTTCAGAATTATATCAGCATAAGCCTACTTGATTAAAATAAGTAGTATAAATACCCATATTATTGAATAAAACTTAAGAAATTTCAATGTCTCCTTTCTGGGTAACTCAAATAAAAAGAACTCTTTCGCATTAATTATCTGTTCATAATTCCTTTTGTCGTTCAACGGAATTCCCGCCGTCTGCTCAGTATGTTCGTAGAAGAAAATAATAATGTCACAAACAGAAATCTCTTCATTAAACTCCTAATAAGTTTAATACGAGACTCGCGAAATTCTTTTGAGTGTTTCTCTTTCGAGAACTAATTAAAATCGACAATATCACGTTTTTGTTTTGCTTGTTTTATTTGGGAAAAAATTCAAGAGCGAGTTCGTCTTTGACGAAGAAAAGTTCCTTTCATGTAAAATTTACCAAATTAACGTATTTTTTACCTAATTATACGTGTCTTTCATTTATTCGCCTCTTGAGCTTGGTGATAATTCCAAGAAAACATTCAAATTTTGGGCTCTCTGTACAACTGTGATAGGTAAATAGTGCAGTCATTGAAGCATTATGCCTTCTAATTTTTTTACTAGTAATCGATTTACATTAAATTTTGGAATTAGGCTCATCTAACCTCTAACTTCAAAAGTGCTGTTGACCCGAACTCCGCTTTCACCCTGGGGGTGGTTGCCACCCCTTTCTTGGTGGTGTAATTTTTTTGCAAAATAACCTCTGATATCGATAGAAGACCTAATTTTAAGCAAACAATGTTTTATAAAGTTTTTCCAACAACCCAATATCAAGTTATTGGCAATTGAAAATTTGTATTTTTTTCACGTTTTTCATTGTTTTTTTGTAAATATGCATTTTAACGAAAATTTTATAATGAACAAAATTGTAGCACGTAAAAAACTGAACAAATTGGTATTTTATAAAGTGTTCTAAGTGCAATATTAAGCAAAATATTAGAGATCAAAGCCGTTTTTTTTAGCGGCGAGCTGATACATTTTATGAATTCTAATGAAAAAGGATTTTTTAGTGCTTGAAATAACCTTTAAAATGAGCACTGTTAAAAGTATTTTGCACGTAAAATGATTGAGCTGTAATGCAAATAAGAGGAACATCTAATGTTTTTTTAATCAATTGGTTTTATAAGTGCCATTTCCACCAAAATTAAAATTAATCGAATTCCGTCTAGAGTTAACTGTAATATAAAGAGTTTGATGGATTCTAGCAGCTTGGCTGCTTCAGGACACATATTTTTCAATAAAATCACGATTTTAAGAAAAAAAAATCGAATTAAAAACAAAAACGCCTTCTTTTAATTATAGCTGAAAAATAATAAAAAACATGTAAAAAAAAGTATAATGATAAAAAATTTAATCTTTTTTGACAAAAATTTGGGTTTGTTTTATTTTCTTGTCACATAAAAATTGACAGAGATAACTGTCAGCAGCGCCATCACAGTCTCTCTGCGGCCCTATGACCCTTCACCATTTCAAAATAAAAGGTTTTCAATATATATTGTAGCTCATTTAATTACCTTTAAAACTTTTTATAAATTGTGATAGCTTCAAAATTAAAGGAGTTATGGTCCAAAAACTAATCGTATTTTTTTCTACTTAGTAAACTGAAAATTTCGGTGCCTGAATATTTGGAGTGAAAGTACACAATATGTATTGTAATGCTAAATTCTTTTTAATAAAAACTGTTATTTTTTACTCTATAATCAAATTATTTTTAATTGTATAAGCTTATATTTTCAATATTTTAATTTAGGAGTAGTTTTAGGGATTGGAAAGCTTAAATATATGTAAGTCCTTTTAGAGAACGTAACACAGCTTTTAAATTCTTTTCAGTTTGTAACAAAAAATAATTTCATAAAAATTTTTTACAGAGGGGTGGTTTTTAAGGGTTGAAAAAGGGTTAAATCATGACAAATAATGTAGGTAACGTAAAACAATATTTACTCTATATTTAAATCTTTTTAAGTTATATAAAAGTCATTTTCCGTGATTTTTTTCAATTTAGGGGTTGTTTGTAGGGGTTGTAATGTTTTTTAGGGGTTAAAAATGAGTTTTAAACATGAGGTAATTATGTTAGTGAATACTTCAGATTGGCACTCCTTTATATTAATTACGTTTTCTAGCTATGAAAAGGCTCAATGTTATTTTTTTCAATAAAGAGTTGTTTTTAACCCCTTAAAAATAAAAAGCGGAGTTCGGGTCAATATTACTTTTGAAGTTGAGGGTAAGATAAGCCTAATTCCAAATTTTCATGCAAATCGGTTACTAGTAAAAAATTTAGGAGGTAAAACCCTATTTTTCGCTTCAAAGACTACACTAAAAACATATAAACAAGAGAAATAGGTATTTTTATATTTATAATAATGCCTGTTTTAATAAATTATATTTAAAAAAGAACCAAAAACCGCAATCAATCACTATTTTCTGGCATATATTCTTTTTTTATCTAATTTAAGGTACAATTCAATTGATTCTTTCAGCGTATTCTTATCTCTCTCCCTCTCACTTTCTTCCCTTCTCTAATTTGAATTCTTTGTACATTTAAACATATTATTAACTTTTTTATTCGTTTTATTATTTGTATCACTTTCTATAAGTGTAACTCTAATTCACCCTATAGAGCAACCACCCTGTATATGCTTATGTGTATTGGTCACCCAATATAAATCATTTTCTAAACCACCTTGTATAATAATAATTCAACTCCACACGATGTTGCAACCTCCCTGTATAAGTATTAATCCTCTCCACCCTACCGACTTTCTATTTTTCTGTTGTTTAAATCGTACTATATACCTATAATTTTACTTCGCCCCATACGCCAGGTATAAGCAACTACCTATGTTCCACACTATATAACATTTTTTTAAACACCTTGTATAACGATAATTCTACTCCACCTTATACTTCATGTATATGCAACTGCTTCAAAGATTTTTTGAATCCTCCGCCTCTATAACTCAAATATACTTACTACATAATATGCTTATTTAATAACTTTTTTAACGTTTTTTGATCTACTCTATATAACTATCGTTATACTTTTTCTTTACTCTTATTTCAACCACCTAGTGTAGGCAACTACTTATGTGCCACCTAATACAACATTTTTATACAGGATGTATAACTTTAATTCTATTCCACCTTATGTACCATCCAATACCACATCTCCTTGTAAGTTTTTTTGAACCTACATACTACATACTTCGCCCTATATTTCATCTGCGCACATTGCTTGATACTTAAATTTCCATGCACACACACCCACACACCGACCACCGTATACCGTAAGGAAAAGATCGCTCATATAACAATTTTTCTTTTCGATACATTTCAGTCGACTTTAAGGCCCCTAACATGAACATCATTACAAACACCCTGTACGATATACTTTCATGGCATATCTTGACATTTGAGCTGGATATTTATGATGAAAATTTTACATTTATATGGATTTTTATCTTAATATGCACATATCTTTCCGATTTTCAGAAAAACGGTATATTTTACGTTATAGAAAAATATATGGAATCAAGCTGGAATATCTCTTTGTAGATTAGATTGTAGTGTAGATTCATTGAAATTGACTGAAGTGTAGTTCCTTAATTGCCGTTTTTTTGGGGATTTTCTGGAAAACCATTAAACTCATGTTATTAAAATTATATGGTACCTTTCTGTAACATTCTTTAATGCAGTGTCATTTAAATCATCAAAATTGCCCACGCAGTTTTTGAAAAATCACTGAGCATACATAAAAAATAATTTGGTGAAGTGCGAGTTGGACTCGCATACTAAGGGTTCCGTACCAAGATTCTAATATTCCAGTTTCAGACAAGCAGGGAATGAGTGCATTTTCTTATATTTACCCTAATGTTTTAAAGGAAGTGTTTAAGTTTATAAAAAATATTCACTTTATTTTCACACATAGACTTTTTATTTTATCTGCTACATGGTTCGCTTGTTTTTTATAAAAATATGTGTTTAATTTTCTAATTGGGCTCCCATTAACATTACAGTTTTATTTTACTAATAAACTTCCAGGGAAGCCTTTTATAATCTACTATCTGAATTTTGAGGCTCTGTAGGTTGGAAGTTAAAGGCGAAAATAGGTCAAGTTTTAAATAACAAGTTATTAATCTTTTTAACAAATTATTTAAAAATACAAATAAAATATATTTTTCAAAATTTTAGATAGTGTAGTTTCTAATGTAGGAATTAAATCGATGTTTAATATTTTTGTTAAGATCTTTTAAACAAATGATTTAAAAATATGATATATTTGTAATTCACATAATGAGCCTTTTATTTGATATATTACATGATGCGTTTGAAAATTTAATATTTATTTTCCATTTAATTCTATAGTTTATCCTCAGACTTACTATTGGGGTTTTCTACTAATGTTTCTTATACATTTCAAATGAGTCCCAGTACCCCTAAATATTTTCATAATTTTAGGTAGTAATTAATTCTACGAATATGAAATATATATAAATATTTGTATTCCTCATAATGAGCCCTTTCATTTGATGTATTCCATGATGTGTTAAACAATTTATTTTCCGTTTAATTCTATAATTTGGCCTCCAGAATTAATAATAGGGATTTCTTCGTATTTTTCCTGTAAACAAAAAAATGTAGGTCTTATAGTTTGGGGAATAAAGGGGGGAATGGGTAATATTTAAATATTTTTGTTAATATATTTTAAAATATTCATTTTAAAAATACGACAGAAATATATTTGAATTCGTCGTAATGATTGATTTGATATATTACATGATGCGTTAGAAATAATTTTAATTTTATCTCTTTCATTTAATGCTGTAATTTGCCCCGTAAAATTAATATTAGGGGTTTTTCCTTATTTTTCCAGTAAAGTAGTTCAGGTAAGGTCTTATATCCCTATTTTTTCAAATTTTTACGTCTTATATTTTCGGAGATAAAGGTTGGAATGGGTATTTTTTTATATTTTAGTTAATATCTTTTAAATAATTTAGTTTAAGAATATGAAAAAATATATGTTTGTATTTGTCATAATGAGCCCTTTGATTTGACATATTACGTGATGCGTTAGAAACAATTTTGATTTTATGTTTTTCATTTAATTCTGTAATTTGCCCCCCAAAATTAATAGTAGAGGTTTCTCCTTATTTTTCCGGTAAAATTCAGAATTACCCCTAAAATCAAAATTTCTTCATTTACGATATGTACTCCTGATCGTGTCACCAAAATATACACTGATACCTTTTCCGTCCAGTAATTTAGGAGGAAATTGCTGTGATGAGTGTCATCGATTCGGGGAGTGGATAACTGTCTTTCTTCGTAACAATGTTCAATTTTCTGTAATCGACGCTAAATCGGATGGTTCCATCCTTTTTGTAACTAACGCAACGGGAATGGATAGCTAAACAACTCCATTTTGTAACATAAACTCGATGTTTTCCTCGCCTGCCTGTTGTTCCTCCAATTATTATCGCGTAGGTGGTATTCTTATGGACTGAGCCTTCCCTATATCTATACTGTGCTGGATGATGTTTATAGAACCGATAGTATCTTGACTATTACAAATTTGCCAGTGATTTGCGATAAATTGCATGGCTTTCTACTGTCAAATGGTCGGTAAAATGTTTTAGAAACTCTTTACTAGGCCCTATTTCCTTCACCGAGATCTAATACGCTTCTTCGCAATTGATTATGATAATTCAGAACTCTAATTGGTATGTCTCGTTCAGTTTTAGCTCGTCCAACTAAGTAGCCATGAGTTGAATGTACGGGCTCCACCATTCCAATGCAGCTCCTAGGATTGCTTTCTAGATGCCCATGAATAATTCGTCCCGTTCGACCGGGAGTTCTGGCTGAGGATCTCGCTGCAATTTTTATGGAAGTCGCTGAGCTGTAGATGGGCCGTGTCAATATAAATTCCTCATTTAGGAAACGGAGAACATTATATCTCGGGTCGAACTTGAACCCTTGTTAGCTGATTAGGTACATACCCAGTATAAAATCCGCTACCAGGACCCTATATGCCGGCTTCTGTTTTCCCCTACCTATAGCACGACATCTGACTTACACTGTATTGACATGGACTCGCCGGTGACTGTTGTTAGCTAGATGTTCTTATTAGACACATCGGTGCCCGTGTCAAAAGTGATGGTGATTGCTCGGCCATTGATGGTGCCCTTGATCACTAGGCTGTTGCTATCCGGATGGATACTGTCCTGCGGGCTGGTGGAGGGTTAGTCAGCATTCGCCCCCTTATGCTGACTGGTTGACGGGTTCTGGACATGTGGTTGTTTTGTTCGCTACCCCTGGTTGGTGATCGTTTAGGTAGCCTCACTCTGCAGTCGCGGTGAAAATGTACTGTCCGTCCACAGCGGAAACAGGCACCTCTTCCAGTTTTTGTGATCGTTCAGGTAGTTTGATAATATCAGTCAACAACGCTTGAACAGGTGACTCTGACTTTTCCTGGCTAAAGGAAACTGCTAGTACCCTCTGCTTGGACATGTTTATGACGGCCTCTACCTTCAAAGTCCTAAGAAAAGCTTCATTACTCTTCTTTATGCCACTAAATCTTAAATTTCTTTGCACCTCACTATCCCACCCATTACCTGTATTGCCGTGTGTACATAAGCCAAGATGAACTACCACCATATGTAGGTGGTTTGCTAAATAGGGCTGTAACAAACCGTATGTATTCGTTACTAAGTAAAGAATACTCGATAAGAGTTGAAGTACCGAATCGTTACTTTTACATTCGTATCGTTAGTCAAATCGCATGTTTGCTTCAGCACAACTAATGTCTACTACCTTAATACCGAAAGGTCGGACTCGCACTTAGTTTCCTTACTTCGTGAGGTAAGGTATGATTTCGTATGTTTAGTACATACGAATATTTCGTATGTTTCGTAAGTACGAATACTTCGTACGATCAGTGGTTTCGAACCTACCATATTTCGGTATTTCTACCGAAATGGTGTCTATTCTGCCGAACTACCGAATTGTAAGATAAATACGTCGTCATTCATGACTGTTTATATAATATACTTTTATATTTTGCACATTATTCACGAGTCTATCTTTACTTTAAAAATTTCATAAACCATTGAGATCTATAAAAGTATATTACAGTATAAGATATAATTTCGAAAACTGCTCTATAAAATAAAAGATTTACTCAAGATATTCTCTTTAGGATTGAATGAATTTATTGAATGCAAGTTCCATTTGGAGTTTGATGTAGGTAATAACAAAATCGAGTGCTAGAACATCGCCAATAGCCGCTAGTATCGTTATGCAAAGACGATATATAGAATAAAAATTCCTTTATATAAAAGGTAATGCACTTACATTTTGGCAGGCACGAACTTTGTTATTTCCATGATGAAGTCGAAATTAGAAAAGAAATACTTTTGCATGTTGGTAGTTAGTACCAGCAAAATCAGGTAAATATTGTCGGAGAAACGTGCCTCATGAAAACTCAAACGGATGGAATAAGAATTTATAAATGTGAATGGAATATTTTGGGCATAAAATAAAATGCCGTAATTTTCATTGTGATGAGTACTTTAGGAGAACTGTCAAACTAATATAAGAATATAATTATTTATCTATTTTTTTATTGAAAATAGTATCTATATTTATATTACTTTCTACTTACTAAGGAGACTGATATAAAATAATATAAATATGTGTGCTTGAGTGTATGTTTATTTTTCTCCTTATTTATTTTATACTAATAACTGAATTATGTTACTTCATAAAATTCATTCATATTACATAATTAATTATATATTTTTCCCTTTAATTGCAACGTATTGTCCTGGATAATTATTTTATTATTATAATAGGTATGTACTCATTAGTACTCTATATTTACTTGCCACTACTCGAGTAATGAATACTTTGTAACGGGTAGTCAGACTAAGAGTAACGCATACATACGAGCATTCAAAAAGTCGTTACTTTTACAGCACTGTTGCTAAACGAATCTTTTGTACTGACGATGTTTTGGTATTTCCCTCTCTGCAAATCTTGCATTTTTTAAATATCTGTTTCTACTTTGTTTTGGATAGCACAGATTTCAACTTTTACCTGGCTTTGGATGGAATCGATGTCATCTACTTTGGTGTCAAGAATATCCATAGTATTTTTTAGGATCTTTATGTCATCGTTTATCTCTTTCATGTCTGATTTCACTATTTGCATTCTCGCGTTAATTGCTTCATTAACTTGTGTTACTATTTGCATTGGTTGTTCAAATTGCTGTTGTCTTTTTAATTCACCAGTCTGTCTCTTTTCTTCTAATATTGTAAATTAATTTTTCATCGTAGAAACAAGGTTCTGTTGGTTTTCATCTATATTCGTCAATTTTATGTTTTTCATCAAAAGGTTTGACTAACTTTTGTTGTATTTTCTCTTGATGTTGTTCCTCCTTTTTGTCAAGTTTTTCCAGTATCTGAGTTCTTTTTTGTCTACTTTATTAGTAACCTGTTTGAATATTTTTTTACTAGTCTCGTCCATTTCTGCCAAACTTCGAGTTTAGCCATAAATCAATTTAAGATGTTAACTTCACTTAATCCCAAACTGCTGTCACCAATTTCAATGGATACTATCGATTCAATTTCATAAATGTTCACCCTCACTTTTAAAACGTCTTTATTTACCAAATAAATTCACTCTTACAAACACAATGAGAAATACTATCGGAAACAGCTGTTCACTTCTTTCGCTGTCGACTCAATGCACGCCGCAAATTCTAATCTACTCAGCTGGTACGACCGTCGTCCTTTATAAGGAAGTGGAAGATACTAGAATTTCGATGGTTATTTCTGATTTATCAGAATGTATTCAAAAACCTTATCGAAGTCGTTTTTTACTTCAGTAGAAGCCGTATCGTATGTTTACCTGTTGTTTTTTAATTTAGAAAGTCTCGCATTTTTTTTGGCGGCGTTAAATGAATTTTATAAGAATATTTTGTTTCCTAATTTTATATATTATAAATCAATAAATATTTCAAACTTTTGTTCCATTCTTTACTTTGAAGCTACTTACGAAGAGAATTAGATCTTATATCACGTTTGTAGTGTCGATGAAAGTCTCTGAGTTGTGTGTTAGGTTATGGCTGGAGCTTCTGTTCTAAGTACAAATTCTCTTCTCCCTTCGCCATTCTTAGATAGTAATTTTTTTTATCGTTACCCTTTTCAATTTCATAAATTCTTTTATGCTTAGCTCCATGGTGTTCGTAATCTTTCTCTTCTTTCAGAGTAAAGATATTGTCATTGAAACTATTCTCCATTTATTTCTTCTTTTTGGAGGAGTTGCTTTTTTCTCGTGGGAAAAGCCCCAGATTTTGCTGTTTTCGATTTAGGAACATCCGGTTTTTTAGTAGGGGTGTCCTTACTGTGTTTTGCTTTAGTTGGAAACTTCTCTTTAGATGCAAGCGACACTCACGATGCCATGGAGGACTTTTTTATCGCTGCAAAACAAAGAGTTCGTGTTGCAGTTGACTTCTTTGCTCAACTTCCAGTCCCAGTTTCTTTTTTCACCGCTGACAGGTTTCGTCGCTGAGGCTCCTGAAGGGGACTCTACTGTCTATGTGAAAGAACCAGAAGCACCTTTCTTCTAGTTTGAACTAAAACTCCTGAAGGAACGGCCAACTTTAGTAGTAGGCCAAGTATTTTTAGACCGTGAATGACGCTATTTTCTCGGCCTCGACCTGCGGGGCGCTCACTTTATTTCTTGAAAGCTTGTGAAGACCATCCACCACGTTCATTTAGAACTTTGACCGTCTTAGACGTCGTTGGATGGGAGTGTTTAGCTCTTGAGTTTTTGTCTTATTTCTCCTTAGTCCTATTGTCTGAAGAAGTTGCAGACGCAGTCTAAATCTGAGTTTCCTTTTCGATGAGAACTTTTTACTGTTTGTATTGTTGACTGTTAACAGCTTTCTGTTGATCCAGGATATTATCATTATTGATCTTTTTTCACTAGCCATTATTCACAATAATTTTTCTGTCGGTATTTAGTCAAATGCCTTTTCTAAATCTATGAATTCTGAGTAGATTCCCAATTCGCTGTCACTTTTTTTTCAATTATTTGTTTGTTTGATATTGATCTGCTTTTTAATTCTTCTAGAGTTTCTACTATTTTGTCAAGTATTAAGCTGAATAATTCCATTTCCCAATCCTTTGGTAACTGTTCATCTTGCCATACTTTGTTAATTATTTATGGCAAGATTTCACCTCCTCTTCTATTACGGTGGCTAGGTTATTGGACATTATTATCTCTACTTCTTTTACTCATAGTTGTTTCCCTTCTTCCTACTCATTTTTATGCAGTCAGTAATTCTTCAAAGTATTCGTTCTTTTTTCTGTAATAAAATTTTCTTATTAAATTCGCCATTTTTCTTTAAGTTTGTTGAGAGTTGCTGGCGTTTCCATTATAGAATTTTTAAATGCTTTTGGTTTTCTGTACGGTGGGCTTCCATCTCTCCAAATTGTCTCCATGTTTGTTGTTTTGCTTTTGTATGTCATTTTTGACCCTAATCGTTTCAGACTTGTTCATAGGAGTCATGTTCTCAGATTAATATTCAATGCATCTACACCTGTCAATAGAGATTTTTAGCTGACATAAAATTCAACAGCAAACCGCAAAAGCCATCATGTAAATAATAGGTTATAACTCATAACTGACATAATTTTAACAGCAAACTCATAGAGGTAAATTATTTGAGCCTTAAAAACCCCAAAAAATATGGGGTTTTCGTTTTTTGCTGATAGAGTAAAAAGTAATGATCTTTTCATAATGCCGTCACCAGAAAAATTGTCGAGAAACAGAAAATCTTCAAAATGGATGTTTATAAATTTTGATCGCATCATTTTTCATAAAGAAAAGCTGAAAAAACCTATGTAAAGTTGGTGATTTAAAAAAAATCATTATTTGGTTGTAATAACAGCTAGCACCTTAATCTGCCTCCTAGTGATAGTTTATAACGTTGAGATTAATAACGCTGAAGATCGATATTGTAGGTACCTTAAGTAGATCTTGCAGAATTCCAATTTAAATAATTTGAAGAAATATTTTACAGGGCGTATCGTATTAACCACTATAGTTCGATAGCGTATACAAAATATATTTTGAAAGCTTATAAAATGTAATTCTCTTTGTAAATCTTGGTTTTTTTTTTGGTTTTTGGCTTAAACGATATTTTGACAGTGGCGGATCCAGTCAGCTGAAAAAAGTCATTTAATTAATATCAGTAAACTGTATACAGGTAAGCATTAACTTAATAAACCAATGGAAAAATAGCCCAATGAGTAGACAATAATTATGTAAATAAAAACGTAATAAAGTGCTGAAAAAAACATATAATGATAAAAAAAATTTATGAAAATTATCATCTCGTGCCTGACAACTATTGTCAGTGCACCGCTGGCTGGCTATCGCATATTCGTACATTTAATTCAATGTTTACTATTATTTTAAACCAACTTTTTAGACGTCGGTAAAAAGTGCGCAAGATTTGAATTGCCCGCCATCTGCCATATTTGACAGTCACAATGACACGTGTTTACAACGTGGCAGTTGACAGTTAGTAAATATGGATCATTAAACGCTAGAGCAACGCGTCCGGATTGTTAAAGATTATTATCAAAATTGCGACAGTTTGATTGAAAAAAAAACGTAAAGTGCTTTTTATATTTTTGTTAATATCTTTTAATTAATTTATTTTAAAAATATGAAAAAAATATATTTGTTTTCGTCGTAATGAGCCCTTTCATTTGGATATATAACATGATGGGTTAGAAACAATTTTAATTTTATATTTTCTATTTAATTCTATAATTGGCCCCCCAAAATTAAAAGTAGAGGTTTCTCCTTATTTTTCCAGTAAACTTCAGGTCAGAACCTATAAATCTATTTTTTTTCAAAACTTTACGTTTTATAGTTTCGGAGATAAGGGGCGGATGGATAAATTTTGGTATATTTTCGTTAATATCTTTTTAAATATATTTTTTTTAAAATATGAAAAAAATATATTTGTGTTCCTCAGAATGAGACCTTTCGTTTGATATTTTACATGATGCGTTTGAAATTTTTTTATTTTTAAATTTTTATTTAATTCTATAATTTGCCCCCCAAAATTATGATTAATGGTTTCTCCTTAATTTTCCTGTAAAATTCGGGCAACGCTCTATATTTCCTATTTTTTCAAAATTTTGGGCTCAGTAGTTTCGGAGATAGGGGTTGGAGAACGGTCGATTTTTTTAGTTTTTCCCCCCAGAAGTACCCCAAAAATCAAAATTTTTTCTTTTACGATATTTACTCCTGATCGAGTCACCAAACTATACATTGATACCAAATTTCAACTTCTTCCGTCCAGTAGTTTAGGAGAAAATGGCTGTGATGTGACAGAGGCAGAAATCCTGAGTGATATTATAAGTCCGTATATTGTATATACGGAACCCTAAAAATGAAATTCTGTCTGCTTAAGACTTTAAGATTCTTTTGTTCACATGCCTCTGCAATTTGCAAAACTAAATTTGATAGGAAGGATGCCCTATGAAAACAAAACATCTCATGAGTAGGTACACCGAATTTTATTAATAACTCTATTAATGTTTCCTTATTGTTGTCAGATTAGTTCGTATTTTAATGATGAGGAATCGAATTAGGAAATGGATATTTTCTTCCATATATAGTAAAATTCAACAAAAATCAAATTAATTGTATATGTTTCCTTGGCCTATTTTTACTTTTTCATTTGATTTAGAAAATTATAATAGACTCCATTAAAATATGAAATGTGAATTCGATATTGCTTGTGACATCTACTAGCGGATTTTTAATATACCCAAACAAGCGAATATTACGTAAAGATTTCTAATGCAGAAATATCTGTTTAATGAAAACGATGATAGATGAAGACACCGAGTAAACAAACAACATTTATAAGATTTTTGTAAACGAATAAACTAAGTAAAACATTTAGTTCTATATGGTTGTAATTTTACTTTCATTGTATTCCAGTAAATCTTAGAGTAAACAACTACTGTCATCGATTGTTTTTGTTTTGGATTTTGCACGTTCTACATAATTCTAAATTAATATTTAAAAATAAAAAAGTTGAAAATCAAGTAAAGTTCTTTCAGTAGTGATACCAGCTAAACTCAATTGTAAGTTATGTAAATATGTATTCGCCCTTAAATGTGTAGCTAATATTTTTAGTCGACTTAAACGGCGACATCTGTACCCATTTTTTACTTAAATGAACAACCTGCACAGTTTTCTACTTTTCTTATAATATCGATAATTAGCAGGATTTTAATCTTGACCATAGATGGCAGCCACTTACATGCTCCCAAATGTATTTATTTCAATTATAAATAATTTATTATTTATAATTGAAATTAAAATAATGATATGTCTTATAATGTTTTATATCCTCAATACCTAAGTAAATGTGAAATTATTGATTTTTGTTCTGTTTTTTAAATTAGGAAGTTATGTTGATTGCAGCAATCCAGGGGCTTCACAAACAAGTATTGGTACCTTTCCTGGGAATTTGTTTGGTACTAGAAAATCAAATCTCGAAGAGTGTCTTTGCAATATGACACCAAATGTGGCTTTTTTGTTTTTTTTTATTTTATATGAGAAGCAACCTCGTTATATAAAAAAGTTAGAAGACAAAAAAGTAAAACCACATATAAAAAGTATAAAAGTCAACCATATATAAAAAACAGACATTACAATATATAAAATAGGTACAACATGTATATCAATAACAGCATAAAAAACTGATATGCGTGTGGGTGTAGTTCACACCATGACTGATAGATCGTGTAGCCAGTAGCCAGTGTATAACTGCTGGAGAAAGCTTGTTCAGTTACTCTAAACCTCCAGGAAAACCTGTAAGGGGGCAATTATTGAGAATGCGATCCATAGTTTGCTTTAGGGCACCGCCGGACTGCTTTATTTTCCATTTATGCATCATGTCACCAGACCTTCCGTGGCCAGTACCGAAGCGATTCAGAGGACACCGTAGGTGTCTAGGAAGATCGTACCTGTCAACGGCTTTTCGAAGGCTTCAGCTGCTGCTAAACACATGTTGGCTACTTCTTGTTGGGTCTCAATATGTGCCATCTATTAATGTTCAGTGGCTCCCTCAAGTTTTTGTTTAGATTTCAGGCGCGTTCTAGAAATGCCATTAAGACCAGCCTGAATGGAAAGGTTCATTTGATGTGCTTTGTCCCATTCTCGTTTTTCAGTAGACAGTCTCCGTAGCTCAGCTGGAGGTATATTTGACAAAATCGACAGCCACGTGATGGGCGTTGACTTAACTGTGCCTGAAACTATTATCATAGCTTCATTTAGTTGTGTATCTATTTTTTGAATGTGACAATTTCGGTACCATACTGAAGCACAGCATTCTGCAGTTGAATAAACAAGAGTCAGTGCAGCTAAGCGAAGAGTTCTGGCTTGTGCCCCCAAGATGTCCCAGCAAACTTGTGAATCAAGTTGTTACGCGTTTTCGGTTTTTGGGCACATTTACTAAAGTGTTCCTCAAAAGTAAGAGGTCTTGCAACGATCCTCCCAGATATGTCTGGTTGGAGTTGTGCTTAAGTATATTACCATCAAAATTGACCACCAGCCTTCAGAAGCATGCCTATTTGGAAGGCACACACCTCAGTTTTAGAAGAGTTTGGTAGCAACCTCCACCTTTTATAGTAATTCTGCAGGATTTCTAAATTTAATGTAAGGTGTGTTCGTTACATTCCTCTAAACCGTTCTTTTGCACCGCAAGTGCCAGATCTTCGGCATATAACAACTTTCAGCCAGAGGTGTGAGGCATGTCGTTGGTATGAATATTGAAAAGACCGGGCAAGCACAGATCCCTGTATGATCCCAACATGTTTTGTAAAAGATATGTTGTTTCAGCACATGGTATAATGTGTTGTAATTTGTAGATCATTCCTTTCTTCCACACAGTATCGTATGGTGAAGACAGATCTACAAAGGCGACAGCGGTTTTCAAGCCTTTCTGGAATTCTGCCTCGATATGTCTTGCAAGTGCCAACACTTTTTTGTTAATTCGTATAGATGTCGCTTGGTGGCGGGGTCTCTGTTTTCAGTTGACATGTATAAGAGAGATCTGATATTACAAATATACAATTTTTTTTTAAATATATTGAATAAATAAACCAAAATTATATTACCGAAAACTAAAAATGTTAGTTGAAGCAATCTTACGTATCTGAAATTCCAATGATTATACTGATTGTCTGATGAGGAATCGCATTCTTTCCAATTGGTGTTTCTTGATGGTCAAGGAGATTGATCTAATTCAACATTTCAATTTTTGCCGACTTCACTTATGCCACTTATAGCCCATTTGATATTTTCTATGTAGTAATTATAGGCATATTATGTTGTTAGATGTATTGTAGCAGCAGCCTCCCGATTAATTCTTTTAAACATCAGTTTCTTAGTGTAGTTCGGGCAAGATGGGTCCTCGCCCGGATTCTCTAACCATTCAATCCCTCTACCACTAGAAAGATGACGTCAGTCGAACAAAAATTGACATAAATCGGTATTCTCGAAGGTCGTGTACGACCGAACCAATTTGTCTTTCAATAGAAAAAACTACGTGTACGATCGCAGGGTCATCGCACAATATGATTTCAAGAATTAGGGTCCTAGGCTACTATTTCGTATGATTTATAAATCAACACGTTTGGGTTCTCGGGATTTTTCAAACTCCCTCCGAAATTTTGGAATTTTTGGTTCAATTTTAATTCAATTCAATTTTAACAATTTTAACCAATTAACTATGTTTTTCGTAAGATTACATATATATACAGTGTGTCTGCTTAAGTTCGCACCATACGGGGAACTTTTTTATTATTTGTTTTATGAAAAAAAGTTATTCTTTATAAAAAGTTCTGCATGGTCTTAAACCTAAAATGCAACCATCATATATCAATTTTTTTCAGGCGTTTATAAGGTTTGGTAGAAAATATGAATTTGGCTCAAGGGTAAAGTACCGTTATTTTTGACAATATCGAAAATTGTTATTAGGAAAAGTTGTTTGGAGTTGAAAAGTACGTTCAAATATACAATTACAGTGAATTACATGTATTTTTTTTAATCTACAATGACAAAGCCAATGTAACTGGAAATAATTTGTTGCCAACAAGAATTGTTTGACAGTTAACGTCAAATATAGTTTGTTAACATGCCGGTTATATTTAGTGTGGAAGAAAAAGGAGAAATTGTATTAATCGGTGAGAATTATAAAACTTATCGTGAAGCAGCTGAAATATTTAACAACAGACATCCAGGGAAAAATATACACCATACATCAGCAATGAGAATTATAGAAAAATTCAAATGTCATTTTCTTATACATTTCAAATGTAAAAATATTATCTCTTACTGGATAACCTTTCCAATGTTCAATTTGTGCTGTACAGTTAATTCTAAATTCAATCTCAACTAACGTAAGTTTTCATTACATATTAACTTCATATTATAATTCAACTTTTGTGTTAATTGTAGTTTTTGACTGATGAAGAATAAACAATTTTCGAAAGCTCAAAATATAGTTAAAAGAGTATACTTTTATATATTGGCTGCTTCCCGATAACATTATAGAATTTTGTACTTCTATACAGCCGTGATTTCCTTTCTGGTATATATATATATATATATATATATATATATATATATATATATATATATATGTTTTTAAGTTTTCGCGGCCACTAAATGTTTTAGGTGGTTTCCGGGAATTCATCCGCGTAGTTCATAACTGATCCCTGCCGGGATCGATGGTAAAATGACGACGTTTCGGCAGAGTCACATCTGCCCTCTTCAGGTCGGTTCGCATAATTCTCGTAGCCTTCTGCTTTCGCTTCTAGTTACTCGAATACTAAGTCTGAAGTGGAAGTGCCACGGAGAGCAGACCAAGCGGCAGTGTTGCCAACAATTAAGCTCGCTCGCCACTAGAATCAACTTCTAAAACCACCAGAAAACCACTAACAAAAAACCGCCCTATTCTCATAATCGCTAAATGTTCCACTAAATAAATTTTAAGTTTTTATGAGCGAAAACAGTAAGTATTTAAGTAATTAGTTTTCTTTATTATTACAGTTTAAAATCAAATTACGATTTTTTAAAAACTAACAATTAGAATTTACTAAACGGATGACGGATACAAGATATCTAAGAATTAAGCAGTGAAGTTGCGTCTTGGAAGTTTTGACCTCAACTTACAATAAAAATATACAAAAAGTAGTACATTGATATAATTACTATAGGGAGAGTGGGAGTTGCCCAATCACAATAATAATTTAGCTATAGGGCAGTAACAATCTTAAATTTCACCCTTAAATATTTAGGTAAATATAACCACCTCAAAGAACGATAATCCCTACAGGTTCAGCTTGGGTTTTCCCCATCCTTTGTCAAAGTGATGATATCGTCATAATTCTAAAATTACAAACTTAAAGGAAGCCGGACTTAAGTAAATACATTTTATAACAGGGTTTAGAAATATACTAAAAATATTTAATAAATATTTTCTAATACTCAATACAAAACATGCAAATATTGTGTTTAGTAAAGCTTAAAAGCTTTATTAAATAGCCTATCTAGTAAATGTAAATACTCCTTAAATTAGGTGTGAAGTAAAAAAATATATTTATGTTTCGAAGCGTGTAAGTCGCTTAGTGGTTAAGTGTGATCGCTCGCATTTTCAGTACTTAAAAATGAGGTCTACTAAACCACTAGAAAAATCCACTAGCCGCTAAAAGCAATATTTCGCCACTAAAAGGAGGGTCGAAACCACCAGTTTTAGTGGAAATTCCACTAAGTTGGCAACACTACCAAGCGGAGAACGAACTAGCCGACGATCTCGGATACGAAGTAGTCCGGAAAGGTCCGAACCTGCAGCCACCCTTCGTGTTGGAAGAAGAGGAAAAGCCTTATGAAAATGCCAAGTGAGATTTTGGCGAAACCTCAGGCGACCGTTCCTTTACAGGGACAAAACTTTCAAAACAATATATATATATATTTCATAAGATATACAATTTTATATATCCTGGAAATATATAGATTGCAGTTCTAATGAGCCCATTAGGACCCGAAAAAAGTTCCTGGCTAAGGCCTTGGTTCTGGGTGAAATACAATCGATTCCAGCTGGAAATCATAGGCAAAAACTCGTCACAAAAAATTACAGCATCACATGGCTGAACAGTTCAGTTTCTGTCATCTTCAAATACCATCTTGGAAACTCGATGACCTGCTGTTAATTTTGGGTTTGCCATTAACTTATGAGAACGTAAATCTTTTTTATTTTACAATTTCTTACAATTCTCACAATGAACAGAAAAAACACGTTATGTAACATACGACTCTCAACTAAGTAATGTGCGTGATTATTTCATACTTATTTACATAATATTTTTACATCAACGTTATGCAGAAGTAATTCATATATGTAACTGTTACATAGTACAAAAAATAATGCTGTAACGTAATTTTGTTATTCGTTCTGTCATAGTTACATTACTTATAGGTTTTTATCCTTACGAAACTTGTGACCATAGAACAATGATTTACGCTAGTTAATTTTTATATGCTTGTGACTTATGTGTTACGTAACATGTACATTTGGTGATCACCGAGAATGAACACATTTGTCAAATATTGGATTGAGTTGGCTGTTAATTGATGGAAGTTGAAATTCATGATGACTTGAGTAATACAAATGATTACAAACTCACACTTTATATAGAAATCGTTTCGCGATGGAGCTTATTCATTGGCTCCATCGGACGCGAAACAATTGTCAATTTATCCTAAATAAAGTGTAAGTTTGAAATCAGTTGTATTACTCGTAATCATAAATTTGACAAATGACTAGGCAGAATGTTTTATCTTAAACATCTAGGAAACAAGTTAAAGTTACTCTTTGCTAAACGTCACAAACGTAACGTGATCATTCTGAAAAAAAAACGTATTTATTGTTAGGAATAAACGCTTTGAATTATAAATAGTTACTTTCTCCCTATTTAAAACACTCCGCAGCCGCCCCATTCTGGCTGTCACTACACCGAATATTTTTAGGGGCACAAAACATAAAAATAAAACACCATACTAACAGATAATACTTATTTATTACTATATTACAGGAAAACTTAAAAGGGTTGTATAATACATCTTTCTTTAATATATGTATATATAAGTACATACGTGCCATATATATATATATGAGCAGCGTGCTCAATGTATATGAAAAAAATAATAATAAATACCAACAATAAACAGCAATGCTGAAAACATTTCCAAAAAAAAAAGAATACTAATACGCTAGTGATATCGAGTTTTTCGTAAATACATTCTCACTGAACCTACTCCCCACGTCTTCGCAAAATATATCTTACAACATATATTGGAAAAATCAACAATAATAGTTCTGTTATAAATTAGTTCATTTACAAAATAACGTTTTTGATTATTCAGTAAATTCTGTACAAAAATGTATATATAATATATTATTTTAGGATGCTTAAAATTTAAAAATGCATAATTCGACTTAAGTAATTAATATCTTGTTAGGAAATTAAACGTTAAGTTATCGTCAAGGAAATTTCTATTAAGGTGTCAAATTAATTATTAAAATCACAAATTTTACTTAAGTATTGTCTAGAAATAATTTTTTTATCGTTCTATTTTTTTGCAGCACGTTCAATCACTGTTAAAAAGCAGGTTATGTCATGTCATCTAATGTTTTGAATACTAAAAAACAAATTGACTGGAGATTTTGAGTGAGCTCAAGCAGTGTTCGTAATCATTTGACAGAAAACGTCACTGTGATATGTCTTTTATATAATTGTATACATCGTGCAAGTTTTGTATTTGGTCAGCTATCAATCACATTGCAAACGTAGTCTGAAAAAGAAGTTTTGACAAAGCTGATTTTTATAACAAATGCAAATTATATAATTCATTCTGTTCATATAACCTATAACTTCGTAAAAGTTGTTTGTCAAATGTTGAATTTAATTTGCGATATAACGACGTGAAGTTAGGTTATGTTTGTAACTAGGATATAATTAAACATAACGAGTCAATTTGTATATGATAGCAATTTTTAAATGACAGTGTACGAGCTCACAAAAAAACTCTGCCTCTCAAAATTTGTGCAATTTTAAAGTCTTAAGAAGGCGATTTTAAATACTATATTGTGTCAAAAAGAGCTTCAATGTGCCCCTTCATAATGTCTTTACTAATTTAAACATTTTATGATATCTGCTTTTTAAATAACATTAAATACTTTAAAATCTTTTTAAATATGACAGAGCAACAATGTTAGAGTCATTTTTAACAGTAATGTCAATATTACAAGAATGAAATATTTCGTAATTTTTTTGACATGTATATATGTATATTCAAAATACTTTATGTTAAATGCAACGACTGACACAACACAATTTTTTAAATGTGTTCTTACCAAAGTCACGATATAATCCCCCTATCAAAGAAAATAGTTTTTCCTAATTTTCTTGTATTAAATATATTTTTGTGATATGTATTTAAAAGTGATAAGTTTACTGAATGTAAATGGTTATAAAATATTAATTGTTGTTGTAAAGTAACAGTTATAGAAATCGTTGGAAGTATGTAATTCAAACATTTTTTCTCTCTTTTTGATCAAGAATTAAAAGGTTTTATTTTTTCTGAAGTATTATTTTTATCTTATAACCGGTGACAAGCCATCAAATTCAAGAAATTGATGAAACATTTCTCTCAATCATTTCAGTTTCACATAAATTAACCAAATAGTCGTTCTAATGTAAAAGTTATAAAGGAACCGCAAGTAATTTCAAAAAACGAAATAATCAACAATAAATTATTTGTTTATTCACACAAGTTAGAAATGTTGTAAATTGTTATTAAATCATGGTTGTAAACAAAACGGTAAACAATATTAGTTTATCAGATGGTCTCATACAGAGCAGGATTTAAAGTAAGACCTGTTAATAAGTAGTTGTCATGTGGTAACAATTTCATAGTCAGCCTTTGATGTTTAAAAGCTGCTAGTGACAAGTAACCGTTTAAAAAGAAAAAAAAAACGTTTGCAAGCTTATTAAATAATCGTTTTTCAAGAACAGTTGTAAAATAGAGAAAAATTAGCCAAGCTCAATGTTGTGAAGTTCAAAATATACGATTTTTTTAACGGGACATTATTTTTACCGTCTTCATGGTATCTTTCAATTCTGGACTCAAAAGTTTGTGTTGTTTATCAATCGTTGCTCTATACAATTTTCTATTTTAACCAGGAATCATTATTAATTGTTTTGATTTCAAAAACTTTGTCTTTTTGGTTGCATTACAAACAAGTATCGATTTTTTTTTCAAACATTCGTCGTTTCATATGTACACATTGCACCGATAGTCCTGGCTTCCTGCTGCCCCAAGCAGCTTCTAACTGATTTGTTAAAGTAAATAACATCCAAAGAGATAACGTAAAACGTAAAACAATATTGTGCTACTGGCAACTGTGCTGAAAATGGGTATAGAAACAATTTTGATACACATTAGAATGTGTGAACTGCACACACCCACCACAGATCTAAATTATCCTTGGACAAACAAAAAATTTCAATCCTACAATTGGATTTGAAAAGCTTTAGGGGCCGGTGAAGGAGCCAAAAACGGATTCGTGCTGTTTTGTCTGGCAGCCATTTCAGCCCATTCGGCATCGAAAGGGTCTTTCGGACTGCTCTGGAATTCAGACCCTGAATCCAAAGACACCGCTCTGGAGTGCGACTTGAAAGATGGCGTCCGTCTCGGGGAAGTCCCGTCCATCCTGCTCGGTATCGGCGATGTCGAATTCACTATTTCCAACCACTGTTCCGGCTTAGGTAAGGACGTCGTCGTCGATGTAATACTGTTATTCACTGAGCAAACGTTTGCACTAAAATTGACAGATGGCGTTGTTGTAGTGTGACTCACGGTCGACGTAATCAATCTGTTGAAAGTGTTGTTTCCAGCGGTGATATTCAAGGTGACCGTGTTCTGGTTGATCGAGGTTTGATTGTTGAAGTTGAAATCGTCCGAGCCGCTGTGCGTCAATTGACTCAAGCCTTGCGACAGCTGTTGGCATAGTGCTGTCACGGAATCAGCGGGTGACACTTCAGGGATGGGCGACACTGGCGGTTTGATGGTGTTGTTGCTTGTTACAGATGGCGGTGAAGTAGGGCGGTTGTACGAATTCAAACGGGCGGTATTGCTGGGTAATTCGTTGACTCGCAGAGACATCTGTCTCTTAAACGGCGAATTTTGTCCCAAGGTACTGAACCTGAAAATGATTTCCAAAATTATAATTGCTTATAAGTAATAATAATAAGTATAGTAATAATAATAAGTCCTGTCAAAATTGTAGTATGAACAGTTTAAACCTACGATTAAACACGACAGGATGGCGTCTTTTGGCATGACGTGTTTCATCGTGACGATGAAAACCGACGAGAATCATCGTAATGCATGGGGCCCTTGTAACCAAGTCTAAAAGTGTCAATAGGTTTTAATAAGTAAAAAACTCGAAGTCGAATATTCTTAAGCCGGGTCCAGATCTATAAAAATTTGCCCCGAATGGGTTCGCCGCAAATATTTGCGCCGAAAGTTGAGATAAATTTTCACATAAATATTTACGTCGTGTGTCGTGTCTTTGTGCTCCAGCTGTGTGCAGAAATTTTACAGCTGATTTCAAATATATTTATTTGAGGTTAAGTTTTAACTATTGTTTTACTTCAAATAGTTCAAATAAGTCACAGACAATATATCCAATAAACGGTTACCACCTTCATATCTTCTCTCTTTGTAAAGATCTTTTATCCAGTAGCGTCTTCTTGATCTTTGTTTTTTTCTGTTTAATATGGTCATACAAAACAATAAAAGCTGCACATATTCTCCTAATATCGGACATCACAAATTTGTTTATAAACCCAACATGTCAAAAGTCAGGTGAAACTGAGGTTAGTTAACAAATTCAGAAATTTCGTACGGCAGAATTTGCAAACGCGTCCACATCAATAACTGAATGCGGCGCAAATCCTTTGATGTTCGTCGAAACACCGACTCTGTGCGGATCGCGTGCGTTGAATGTCGAATAAATTCTTGCGGGCGTCAAAACGTCCACATTGACACAAATTCTCCCGCACACACAAAAATTTACGTTGAATTTGCCATTCGGCGCAAATTTTTATAGATCTGGACACGGCTTTAGACATTTCGGATTTTTGGAAAAGTTATTCAAAGTTAAGAAGAGTCTTATAAAAAAATAAACCGAACATGAAGGATTAATAGCCTTATGGTTATTCTGTCTTATCTGCTGACTGTTAGAAATTGACTGCTTATGTTGGAAGAAACATAAAATCATCACTAGTAATATGTTGTTATTTATTTCGCTACTGTTTCTAACAGTCAGATATAGTCAAGTCAGAAAATACTTACCGTTCATTACCCTGACATCTGATCGGTATGACAGCTGAAAGCTTCCTGTCTCTCACTGTCAGCAGTCAGGCCAGTCAGATCACAAGGTAATGAACTATAATTATTTCATTAATAAAATAATTAAGTTAATTACCCTGACATCTGACCAGCATGACAGCAGAAAGCTCCCTTTCTTAACTTTCAGCTGCCCATCCAGTTAAATGTCAGGGTAATGAACTGTAATGATCAGCAGAAGGATCTCTGTCTTTGTCAGCTATCAGACCAGTCAGATGTCAGAGTAATGAACGATAATTATTTTATTAATAAAATTTTTAATAAAATAATTACAGCTCATTACCCTCACATCTAACCAGTATGACAGCTGAAAGCTCTCTGTCTCTATTAGCTATCAGACTAGTCAGATGCCAGGGTAATTAAGTGTAATTATTTTATTCACAATTGTAGTGATTGTAGCAGGGTAAATAACAACAAATTACCAATAATGTTTTTCTGTTTAGATCAACACAAATTTTTAGTTAGTTGTAATTAATTATTAACAGTAAGAAGACAAGACAGGATAAGTAATCATTCGTCTTAGAGGAAATGCATGTGAGGCTGTCCTAGAAGATAGACATTTAAATATTTTTTTCTGGTCAGTAAGATCAATTTGTATTAAATAAATTTTGAATTTTGATGTTGATCAATTATGAGAACAATTCAAGGCACAATCAATTGAATGACAAAAAACAAGGAAAATGACTCACACTTAGCATAATACCAAATCTGCTATCAAACTGATATAAAAACAAAAACCTTACAGGTCAAGCAAAGACGGAAGACCATCAAAAACAAAAGAAAAGAATTTACAACCATTAGTAAACGCCAACCCTGAATTTTAAAATAAATAATGTTTAATATTTCATTTTTAAGACTCTAAAAAGGGTAGATCCGTGAACTTACCCCCTACAACTTCCTTGCCTTTGTAACATACTGGGCGTCGCATGAGGTCTTTCTATCGCGAAAGGATTTTGCGGTGGGGCTCTCGTTGTATTACCAACGTCTATCCCCCTTTCGAGCCTCTCCGTCAAGCCTTGCTGCCTAAATGAACCTGTTCTTGTGAACGTATTGTTTTTGGCATCAAACATCATAGTAACGCCGCATTCTTTATCCCTCTTCTGCTTCCTGCAAATAATAAGAAATAAATTAAACAAGTTCCATAGAAACAAAAAAATATATATTATGTTTATTTCAGACTAGCTGACCCGCCCTCTTCACATGAACTTATTTGTCATATATTAATGTTTATAATCATTTTCAAATCGCCCACATTTTGGATATTCTTAGTTTATCTACAATTTTGAAATTTTTAAAACTTAAAATTTTTCTGATTATTGATGATTTTCCAATTTTTGACGTTTTTGACCTTTCGAAATCCATTAAATTTTTGACACGACATTTTTGTAATTCGACAAGTTTTTGACATATTATTTAACTGTTTTATTTATTAAACAAACGCAAAAATAGAGTGATTGACGAGTCCAGAGTTGGAGTTGAAACACTCAAGTATACACAGGAGAAGTGGTAGATCACATTGTAGAGATTTCTTTTCTCAGAACATCTGTGAGAAAGATTTTCTGTAGGAGACAATCAATAATGAGTTCAATTTTTCGAATGGTAAAACAATGTTTACTTATTTATATATTAGTTTTTTTGTCATATCATGAATTTATAAAACATAAACACACGTAATTAAATAGTAAGTAAGTACACATGTAAGGCTACCATCATGTCTTACACGGCTGAAAATCTGCAAAGCGCACTGTATGCTATAAAGAATGATGGAAGAACTTCCAAGTATGTGTTCTCAAAGGAAATGGAGTGCGAGTTAAAGAAATACGTATTTCTATACTTTCAATATTATTTCTTGGGTGGACACCTGATATAATAAGAAGGCTATCATTTCGGTTCGCAAAAAAACATTATATTGTTCATAGCTTTATTCCAGAAAAGGGAGTAGCTGGAAAACCATAGCCTTGTGGGTTTTTAAAAAGATAAGGCTAAGGCAACTTTAGGGTATACATTAAAATTGGTTTTTATCCTTCAATAAAGAATATGTAATGTTGAAACGCATTGAACTAAACTGAATATTTAACATTGACGAACTAGGTATTGCAACTGCCAAATGTCCAAAGGAAGCAAAAAAGTGGGTTAAGCTATATTCGCTGACAGATGAAGAACTATAACTGACGTTTTCTTCAAGTAATTACATCCCCCTAGGATTATTTATCTCCGAAAAACAATTCCAACAACTCATTAAAAATAAAAACGGACCGTTGGGTGTGTTCTACAAATATTACTGAAACGACTGGATTAATTCTGAATTGTTTTTTGAGTGGTTGCTTCATTTCGTAAAACTTACCTAGTTTACTGCATCTGACCACATCCGTTTAGTTCTAGATAACCACTCAAGTCATTCAATTTATACTAATAACTTTTGAAAGTCAAACTATATTCATAAGGTGCCTGTTCCAGCCCACATCTCCACATGTTTCTCTACAGAGAAAACGAAATTTACTTATCCTCTTCTGGTCATCAAAAGTATGACGTGGAATTATACAAAACATTTATGAAGGTCACGACCATGGAGAAGGCCATATCAGAGATTCGTATTTCAGAAAATGATCCTACCTTAACCATATCAGAAGCTAAAGTTCTATTACTCCGTAAGGGACAATGCCGAGAAATTAACAATTATGAAGAATTATGACAGAGGTGTGTTTATGTTCTTGTTGGAACTACGCAGAGTGCACAGATGCGACATCTGCTTCATTAAACATAAATATACTTTTATAACAAAGGTTTACTACCCAGGTACAATTTTTTACTTTTTTAAATGTCATGCCTGTATAGTAACATAATAACTAAATACTACTTTACATATATAAAGGAAAATAAGTGGTGCATCTCATAGGCTTCCTGAAATTAAGTTACCCATAATAGTCTCACCAAAATTTAAGTAGGCACCATTCCCCAACTCCCTCTTAATAACATGTAAATATTTTAGATATTTTTTGAGCATGTTGTAGTGATACAGCTTTTCATGTTTCGATACTAAATCGCCGCTTTTTCAGATCGGTTGAAATGTTTTTTTATATAAAACTGTTCCACGCTTATCAGTAATTTCAATATCTTTATTAAGAACAGTACTTCATGAGGTTTGTATATTTGTATTCTATCTATGATATAATCACAGTGTAAGATTAGAAGGTGGACCGACCCCTATCGAAACTTGAGAAATTAATGAAGATTTCATTTAACAACCACCGATTATTTGTTCGAAAGATTTAATAAAATGGAAAATATCTTAAAAATAAAATGTGGGTTAGTATCTTAGATACACAAATATTATTAAAATGATCAATAGTGCTTTAAATTTGCACAATTTTTAAAATATAACTGTAATTCCTCAGGTCATCTGACGACCAGGGGTTGTTAAAAGATAAAGAGAAAAAGGTAACAAGGTAACTTGACTTCAACCCAACAATGAAAAATCATAAAGGCAGAACATATATATTGTTCTTGTTTTTGAAAAACTCAAACTGTTATAAAGAAAAATATAATAAGAGATTTTTTCAATACAGTATTTGCTACAATTATGTGTGACAATGTAGTTTAATGATGAAAAGTACACATGCTCCACAGCGCCATCTAGTGACAAAGATTTAAATTCTCAATAAGGGAACGCGTTTTGGTATTGTGGGAATAGGAAGGCGGTCCACCTTCTAATCTTACACCGTGGATGTAATAGGCCTTTTCATAATCGAAAATTTTTAGTGGGCATGCGTCAACTTCTGTCATTTATTTCGGACAAAAAAACATTGTATTTACATGCCAATGATGTGAAAACTGCTCGAAAAAAATGACGCACGGGAACAAAAAATTTTCGAATATGAAAAGGCCTATTGAATGCCAACTCAGCTAAAGTAATCCTAAAAGAATATCATTTTTTACTGTCGTTCCCTTAAGATATATTAGTTAATTTTGAAATAAACGCAAAAGAAAATTAACATTTTAAATAGCAATGTCGCCTGTTCAAAAACCCGCTGAAATTCCTCGTGACGTAGAAAACGGAATTTGCATAATACGAGTAGGTGCACAGAAAAATGAACTAAACTTAAGTGTGTGGTTCTGTGGTCATGTATGGGTTCATACTTAGATAATGTACCTCCTAGATATAGCCTGTCGTGAACAAAATCGTGGCAATACTAGAAAGAGAGGGCAATAGAGACAGTAACAGGCTATTTCATTTAGTGGATAGAAGCAGCCTATGAACAACATGCTGAACGTATTTCATTGGAAGCAGCTCCCAACTGAGTGAAATAGCGTCTTGCCCTCATTATTGCCCTTTCTCTCTCTCTTTAGTCTTACCACGACATTTGTGCATGACAGCCTATATCTAGAATGTACATGATCTAAGGGTTCATAGTATGGGTTCTGTTGTCTTCGAGTGATCACCACTTTGTTTTGTGTTTAATGTAGATATCTACAAATGAATCATTTTAGCGTAAACAGAAAGTATGTTATGTTTAATTACATCAAAGTGGTCTTTACAGAAAATGTTTTTCCAGAATTATTTATACCGTTAAACAAACAAAATTTTAAATAAAGTTACAAATCTGACAGATATATGATTTAATTACAGTACAGACTAAGTTGTTGACACTCGTCATAGAACAATATCAATAAAATAAAAGTTGGGGTACAATGCTATATTCGTTACATGGCAAAAAAAAATTTAAGCGTTTACCCAGTCTTTATTTTTATTTAAATTTAATTCCTGATTTTTTTTTAGAAAATATTGGAAACTATAAACAAAAAACATGCTGGGAGCTTATTAGAGCATTTTGACAGTTTATGGTGGTTTAAAAAAACAGACAAATAACCAATTAACATGTAGAAAGGGATTTTTAAAGGATTACTTCGCTGGAGATTTATTTAGTGACGGTAGAAGAATTATAAACGATACCTACATCTTCAGTGAATGTAAAATAAATTTAATAAGGGTTGGATTGTCCAAATATTTGTTGTTTGTTATTTAACAATTTGCGGGAACTTTTAAGTTTAGTAATTTCTAAGGATTCTAAAAGATTTAATTTTCGCCTCTATTTTTTCTCAATGAACAATTTGAAATTTTCCTTAAAATTATGGTTTTCTGTCACAAGACGTTCCACGTAATTGGAAACTGATTTTTTATTTAGAAAGGAACTTGGATGTTAATGAATGCGTTTTTTACATGCTCTACCCTTTCGACCGCTAAGACACGTTAATTTATAAACTTTTCTTGGTCAATTTTCGATTTTTATGTTTGATTAACTTTCCTAGCTATTTTTTGTTTTAAATGCAATGTTGATATTCTGTTATCTTAAAAATTTTAGATTTGGTTTGCGAAAATATAGCAGACTTGTAGATATCTGGACAAACTAAACTTTATCTATTAATTTAGTTTGAAAGACATTATTTATTGCCATGTGTTTAATTATCTTTAGTTATTACTAAAAAATAGTCCGTGTTTGCTCGATAGAAACTAAACTATGAATCAGACTATTATAAGCGTGTTGCTAAGGGAGTAAAGAAGTGCGATGGATCGTATTATCTGGTTTGTGAGAAAATTGTTGTTGTGTTCCGATAAAGAGCTGGAAACGAACAGGTTTACCCTATATACAAAACTTAGTTGTCGAAATTTCATTTAAAATCACTATCAGTTAATTGTTCTCCATTAAAGGCAATGCGATATCAAGGACTTACCTTTCCAAACACACAGCAAATGCACAGCCCACAGCGTGCGACAATCGCTCGCCACTTTCCCTTAACGCTAAAAATCCGTGACACATCCATCTCCTAGTCGTGCCATCCCGACAAATGTAACTGAAACCCCGTTCCTGGTTGCGATCAGGTGCACAGAACGAAACTTTCTCTATTGTCTGATCGACGATGAGTCCTTTGGTTTCTTCTTCGACGACCCTCAGACCGTCACCGCTGATGTGGAGCACCGCTCTGATCGGCCTTCTTTTCGAACCCTGAAACAATAAAAAAGAGAGTTGGTAAGTTATCACCATGTGACAATATTCAGAAATGTATGTAATTTTTTTTAGTCTTTTTTGTGAATTTTGTTTTTACAGCAGCTGACCTGTGTCCACTCGTACCGGGCTTATTTGCTTTTGTGACACTTTAGACGTTTTTGAAGTTACTGTCTTTTTTGCTTTTTGATGGTTTTCATTGTTTAACGTTTTTGACAATTTTTAAAATTTTGACATTTCAAAAGGGTTCGACTTCGCCGATTCCTACAATTTGTACGTTTGCTATATTTTTGAAATTTTGAAATTTTTGACATTTTAGCTATTTAGATACTATTGAGATTTTGTACAAATTAATGACAATTTTTTGACACATTTTAGTCATTTTTGCCATTTTAACATTTTCAACGACACTTCCACTTTTTTTATATTTTACAAGCACACAACAACAAACAATTTTTACTTCTTTATATATCAGTATAGATATTCGCATATAAGTTACCATTGTGAATGAAGATAATGAAGATGATTACGAAAAAATGAACCGAAATTAAATCTTCCTACGAACCAATAATTATAGCTACATAAAAACTATTCCCAACAATTTTTACATCTCTTTTTAATGTCTTAGTTTAATTTACAAAAAATACTTAAACTGTTTTTATTCTAAATTCTAAAACTATCTACCAGCCAAACTTAATCAAGATCGTGTCAACATAAAAACTTTGATATCCCTTTTCAACTCCTATCATTCCCCTGTGTCTTAAGGGATGAATTTTAAAAAAATT